>SJYX01020472.1:0-33219 GCA_006410675.1 Oreotragus oreotragus
CTGGTTTGATCTTCTTGCTTGCTCTCAACCTTAGTTAGTTTTCTCTAAACCTTAGTTTCCCCAGATATAAAATGGGGGAAATACTACTACCACACAGGTTGTTATGAGGAATAAATAAGATTAAAACTCTGTTGACTGAAAAAAATGCACAATATGACAATTGTGAGTTAAGTTTTATTTGGAGGCCAAATGAGGACTATAGCATGTCAGTTAGCTCTGAGTAGAGTAACTGTGCTGAAGAGGTTGTGTGGGGGCGGGGGGGGAGGGGCAGAGTAAGTATATATGTTAAGAATTCTAGTATTTTTTTAGATATGAAAAAATTTGGGCTCATAAAATCATCTCCTAAAAATAACTATCTGAAGGCCTGTTCCACGTGTTTTACCCCCAGCATAGAGTGCTTCATTCCTGATCTCCACCCTGAACTCCTTTCAGAGTGTGTTGAAGGTCAGCAGCTTGAAGTGACTAGTGGTTTAAGTCTTGTAGAAGCAAATGGCAAATGCCAGTTTTCAGTTAGCATATGCAAAGCACTTCATATACTACCTTCAGTACCTTTTAAGCACACAATATATTTGATCTTTTATTGTTCATGATACAAAATGTTCAAACTATTGCTGGTTCTAGAGATGTTGCAGAAGATATATTCACTTTAGTTGCATAGCATCGATAATCTTAGATGTATAGGCTTATCCCATCCATCTACCCACTCACTCAATAAATATTGAGGGTTTAGTAGCTTGATATTGTGTTAAGTACTAAATAATAGACTCCAGGAATTGCTTTGAGTACAATTAATTATAAAGTTTAACTTTTTATTTTAAAGAAAATTAATTTAAGAATAATTATGTGTTAGCTGCTTTCTGGATCTTTTTGAGAAAGAATTTTCTGTTCATTAACTACAGTTGTCACTTTATTTACATTTTTTCCTTAAAAGAATAGCATTAGTGTTTAAGGAATCTCATTATCTTAATTCTATATAGTCATCAACTTCCTCAAACAAAATCTGCTGTTAGTCTTTGACACAGTACTTTTAAGCTTCTGTTTTATAATAGTGTTACTACCTTTATTTAAAAAGCTGCTTTACATTTTGACACTAGTTTTCACTGGAGGATATTACCTGTTTTAAATAATCATACAATAGGAATGCCTCTTATAATGTTAACATCCATATTTCTCTGTGGCTTCACATTTCAAAAGTGCTGCTTCCTAAATCCAAATGAATGAAAATTCAGCTTAGCTTCATTATTTCTTTGGCTTTAATCATAACATAATGTTTCTGACAAGTGAAAACCAAGCTTGAGTGCATTCATTGATGCTGCTACTGCTAAGTCGCTTCAGCTGTGTCCGACTCTGCGACCCCACAGACAGCAGCCCATTGGGCTCCGCCATCCCTGGGATTCTCCAGGCAAGAACACTGGAGTGGGTTGCCATTTCCTTCTCCAATGCATGAAAGTGAAAAGTGAAAGTGAAGTCACTCAGTCGTGTCTGACTCAGCGACCCCATGGACTGCAGCCTACCAGGCTCCTCTGTCCATGGGATTTTCCAGGCAAGAGTACTGGAGTGGGATGCCATTGCCTTCTCCGATTCATTGATATATAACTTATAATATGTAAGTGATTTGAGGAACATATATACATATATGTGGTACTATTTAAATGTGTTGAACTGAAGATTTTGTAAAATTCAGCTCTATTCCTCTTATAGTAAAACATCTCATCAAAATAAAAGGACAGTTGACATTCACATTAGAGGCAAAAGGTTGTACATATCCAAAAGAACATCAGGATGGAAATGCAGTCACTTTACTTATCTGTTAGTTACCTTTTTTGAAAATTAGTTGTTTCTACTTCTAGTCTTTTGTCACAACAGTGTATTGAATGTTAATAAGTTCAGTAGTACTCCTTTAAAAATACAACAGCTCTTATTTTAATATGATATAGACTCTTTCTTTGAATTAATTGTATTTGCAGTCAGTACTTATGATTTCTCAGTCACCATTGCTTAAAGTCAGTTTATTTCTCAAATAAAAAACTTCGTATGATACCAAAATATAATATAGTAGATTTTGCATGTAGAGGCAAATTTAATTTTATCCTTAAAATATCAACTAATATCAGTTTTAAATTTTCTGATTTTGATAGTTGTTCTGGATTATATAAGAGAATGTCCTTTGTTTTAGAAAATATACCCTGAAGCCATTGGCAGTAAAGGGCATAATGCCTCCAAGTACCCAAATAGTTTAGAAAAATGTCTATATAAAATAACAGTATACGCAGAAAGAATGATTAAGCAAAGGTAACAATGTAAACAGTTGGTGAATCTAGATAAAAGGTATATAAGGATAGGTGTACTTCACTTGCACCTTTTTTGTAAGTTTTAAACTATATCAAAAAGTAAAACTACGCCCCCCCCAAAAGACTACCAACTTTGCCAACTTTAATTATCAATTTATAAAAAGATCTATTTTCATATATTACTTGCCTTTGCTCATTCTCTTTTCCTGTGTATAAGAACAGTAGAGTAGGGGAAAAGAGACTGATTCACCAGAATTCCTAGAAGAATTTGGAGGAAAACATGGTACCTGTAAAATTAGAAAATAATTCTCTTCTGCTGTACAATTTTAGAATTTCTGGTGTAGTAAGAGCAGATTGTATGATATGTCTTATTTGGATATCTTTTAAAATATCTATTTATTTATTTTTGGCTGTACTGGCTCTTTTTGTTGAGTGTGCTCTAGTTGTGAAGAGCTGAGGCTACACTCTAGTTACGGGCTTAGTTGTTCTGAGGCCTGTGGGATCTTCTCAGAACAGGGACTGAACCTGTGTCCCCTGCACTGGCAGGAGGATTCTTAACCACTGGACCACCAGGCAAGTCCTGGATATCCTTTTAAGGTGTAAAGGTTCCCAGACATGAACTTGTAGGAGAATGTTCATGACGGCATTATTTAAATTTAAAAAAATGGAAAGCACCCAAATGGCTGTCAGCAGAATAGTATCCAGCCATCAAAAACAATCATGTCGTGACCCATGCTGCAGCATGAGCACAGGTAAATGAAAATCGGGCACAAAATTTACATGAAATGTCCACAATAGGGAAGTTCACAGAAATGAAACATAGATTAGTTGGTTGCCCTAGGGGCTGAGAGGCTAGAAAGAATGGAGGTGAAAGTTGCTTGCTTGTGTCTGACTCTTCGTGACCCCATGGACTGTCCATGGAACTCTCCAGGCCAGAATACTGGAGTGGGTAGCCTTTCCCTTCTCCAGGGGATCTTCCCAACCTAGGGATCGAATCCAGGTCTCGCAGTTGCAGGTGGATTCTTTACCAGGTGAGCCACAAGGGAAGCCCAAGAATACTGGAGTGGGTAGCCTATCCCTTTTCCCGGGGATCTTCCCAACCCAGGGATCACACCTAGGTCTCCCACATTGCCAGTGGATTCTTTACCAGCTGAGCTATCAGGAAAGCCCAGAAAGAATGGAGAATAACTGCCTGTGGACACAAGATTTTATTTTGAGGTAAGGAAATATTCTGGAATTAAGTTGTAGTGATGATTATATAACTTCGTAAAGATATTTAAAACCACTTTTAAAAGATGAATTTTATGGTATGTGACTTTTATGTCAATAAAGCTTTTATGTAAACAAAAGTAAGGCCTAATGAACTACTCCTGCCTCAGTCTTTCCATCTAAATAAGAACAAGAGCCAAAGACCCTATAACTTTATATGATCTGGCTTCCTATTATTTCACAGACCTTGTCTTCTTTTATGAAGATGAGGGTCACTCCAGTCTACCTGCACTGGTCTCCTGACTATTGTTACTTCTAGGCCGTTTTTATTGGTTTTTCCCTCTTCCTGGAAACCTAGCAACCTTTACTCAAAACTCGGCCTCTCAGAGGTGCCCTCCTTGGCTACCTCTAAAATTTAGACCTCTCAAATATTACCTATTGCTGTTCTTTGCTTTACTATTCTCCTTGGCTCTATTCACCACCTAACACAATATATATTTTACCTTTTAATCTTATGTATTGTTTATCTCTTCCTCCCAGAACATAAACTTCATGAGGGCAGAGATTTTGCCCCTTTCATTCCACTACTGAATCCTAGGGCTTAGAACAGTGCTTGGCACTTACTTATCACTAATGTTGTCAAGTGGGTGCATCTGAAAGTATAAGAATAGGCAGCTATAAGAAAAATCAGGAATGTTAAGTAATTAATTGAAGAGAGAGCCACATGTTTTATACTATTTGTTTGAATAAAAATTGTTTCCTATAGGACTTTGAGACTAAGGAAATGAAGAAATAACTTGTGTTCAGTGTCTTGAAAGTAAAATAAAAAGACGGTCACTCAGTTCTTAAAATGAAAATAAAACTTTTTTGACCAAGGCAAATAATTCTTTTATTTTTCAGTCACAGGGGCCTGGCAGACAACTATACATGTATTAGTTACTTTAAAAATATTGACAGTGACAGTGTAGACCTAAATCAGGAGTCAGTAAACTGTACCTCACAGCTTGTTTTTTCTTTTTGTTTTTTCATAAATAAACTTATATTGGAATACAGCCATGCCCTTTCATCAGCATATTGTCTGTGACTGCTTTTGTGCTCTAATAGGCTTCCCAGGTGGCACTAATGGTAAAGAACCCGCCTGCCAATGCAGGTAGATGTAAGAGACACAAGTTCGATCCCTGCATAAGGAAGATCCCCTGGAGAAGGGCATGGCAACCCACTCCAGTATTCTTGTCTGGAGAATCCCATGGACAGAGAAATTTGGCAGGCTGCAGTCCATAGGGTTGCACAGAGTCAGACATGATTGAAGAGACCTATTACACACTTATGCACTGCTGCTGCCGCTGCCAAGTCACTTCAGTCGTGTCCGACTCTGTGTGACCCCATAGACGGCAGCCCACCAGGCTCCCCCGTCCCTGGGATTCTCCAGGCAAGAACACTGGAGTGGGTTGCCATTTCCTTCTCCCATGCATGAAAGTGAAGTCGCTCAGTCCTGTCCAACTCTTCGCGACCCCATGGACTGCAGCCTACCAGGCTCCTCCATCCATGGGATTTTCCAGGCAAGAGTGCTGGAGTGGGCTGCCATTGCCTTCTCCCACTTATGCACAGTAGAGTTCAGATAGCTCTGAAGGAGACTGTATAGCACACAAGGCCTGAAATGTTTCCTGTCTGGCCCTCTATGGGAGAAGTTCGCTAACTCCTGCCTAAATTAGTCCTTGTAGGATATAGATTAGTGTAGTAGGGAACCTTGGCCAAACTGAGAAGTTTAAATTTCATTTCTCTGACTGCCTTTGTTACCTTGAACAAGTTTTATGATCTTTGGTTTTCTCATCTGTGAAATGAAGATAATATACATTTTACATTGTCATTTAAGAATTTTAAATGAGGTATTATATGTAAAACATTTAGTAAAGTGCCTAGAAAATACTTCAGTAAGTTATAGCCCGGTGAGCAGCACATGCATGTGCGTATGTGCGTGTGTGTAAACACACACACACACACACACAAACACACACATGAAAACATAAATGCCCTCAAGTAGAAATTCTTTCAGTCACATTTTCCAGATGCTTTCAGTGTTATTAGGAAAATAAGGAATAAAGTTAACAAATGCTGATTAATGTTGATTAAAGTCCTTAGTACACTTCAGGCACACAATAAACCACCAAAATCTACAGGATTTGGTCATTTGTTGAAAAGACTGTCATCAGGCATTATTTCTTAACTGTGAGCCCAACTTAACAGTATTTAAAAGTCTTTGGCTCATATTTTAGGAAAATGTACAGTCCACTGTAGAATGGTTAAACTGTCAGGTAAATTTCATTGCTTTATCTGTAAGGAAAATTTTACATAAGGAGGACTAATTCAAATTATGTTTCTATTGTAAGCAAAGAAAAACAGTGTGATACTCTGTATATTATGAGAAAATTTTAACCTAGAACTTTTTCTTAGGTGCCTCATAAGCTAATTTTGTTTACAGAAGGTGAGTTTATAGTATTGGATTATTTTGATGATGATTTTCTGTCTGTACAGCCTTTTCTTTGGTAAAATACATAAAAGACCTTTTCCTTAACTAGATTCTGTTTTGGCTGTTTATTTGGAGACTAGTGGTATGGAACCTTACATCAGGAACATATGGGATCCTTCTGTATTAATCTATCTTTAGTATATAGGATCACAGCCTTACTTTCAGTAATATATCATACGATGAACATTTACTAATCATTCACTATATATAGGCAATAAAATTTTTTAATTAGTAGAACACACTTTTTGCCTTCTACAGGTATAGCGGAGGAAATAACTACCTAAACAAAATATTTCGATAAAGTACTAGGAGTAATAACAGTACCCGTGTGGATGAGAAAGCTGTTAACTTTGCATTAAAGTGCCAGGGAAGACCTGGAGAGGTGATATTTGAGCTGAGCCTCAGTGGATTAGTTCGATGTCAAGTACGTATGGTTGAATGATACCTCACAGGAAGTATGAAACTCAACAAAAATTTTTGAGCACCTACTGTGTGCCAGATAATGATTGTGTTAGAGATACACCAAAGAACAAAGCAGGTAGACTTTTTTTCCTGCTTTTGTTAGATTACTCTAAGTCAAACGTGAAGAGGCATTGGAGAGATGTAAACAGTACAGAATGGCTGAGCCAAGGTGAGTCTGAGGGCCACTACCAAGAAAAAAAAAATGAGCCATATCTCACCAGAGAGTTTGAACTTGATGCTCTAGGCCAGTGATTTCAACCTGGGAGCTCCAGAAATACTGGTGTGTTATTAAGTTACTACAAAGGAATTAGCAATCCATGCTTAGATGCTAAGCAAGCAAGACATTTCAATAAAAAAGTCTTTTATACATATTTATTACTGTTTTTCAATTTTATGTAGTTATTTTGAGCAACAAAATATAGATTTATTTAAACATTATGAATTCATATTACCCTCCCTCCCCCTTTTTTATGTTTTCTGTTTTCTTAATCAATTGGTGCCACTGCTAGAACAGCTTTAAAGTCACTGTCTGTCAAAATGACTAATTTTAAAAAGAGATCCTGAAATATCCAGCCTGAGATCTCCTGCCAAAGTGGAAGCTGTTGAAACTTTCAGAGCAGCCAACCAAAACTTCAGTAAATATTAAGTGAACCCTTCAGTACCAGGCACTGCTCTAGCTGCCAGGGTTACAAAGCTGTGTCCTCAGGGACCTTACAAGTGAATGAGAGTCCAGATGAAGAATAACGAAGTAAACGTGGGAAAGAAGGTATGGATTCAGAGTATATTGAGATAGTAATCCTTAAGCAGTAAGAATGCTCTCTGAAGGCAGATTGCTAGAATAGAAAGAAAGAGTGGATTGTGGGGAACAGAGCTAATGTTTTGCTAATGCAGGGGAAAGCTCTGAGTGATTTTTTTTTTTTTCACAGTAACAAACCCAATCAATCTCCAGAGAACAGGGATATTAGTGATTTATGGGTCTCTCGAAATACATCTTCTGCTTGATTTTTCTCTGCCTATTAATAAGGTATAAGCCTGTGAGATAATCCTAAATCAAACCATGTAGATTTGTAATGTAAATCACATAAAAAAAAATCCATCTGGCCCTGACTCCTTTGCAATGACATTGTAAGTGTGACGGGAGTTGAAGGACAGTAGTTGGCTCCATTCATGGATCTCTGAGTCTTTAGCCCAACAAGCTCACTTCTCTTACTTCTTTCAGGTTTCAGCCTTCTTTCCTTTACACACACACACGCCCCACACAGACACACACGCCCCACACACACACACACGCCCCACACACACACTACACACACACACACACACACACACACACACGCACACCCTTTTCTTTCTGGCTAAGAAAGACAAAGCTATTGACTACAAGCCCAGAGTTGCCCCCAAGTTCCGACCACCGGCTCAGATTCTTATGAAGTGGACTTGTAATATCCTTAATGTTGCTGTTGGCAGTCATTTACAGATTCCATTATTGTCGATCAATGCAGTCGCCATGCGAGGTGGGGGGAGGGATGGAGGAGGAGCAGAAGAAAGGAGGGATGAGAGCTTCCTATTCACAGATTTATCAACCTGCCTTTGCTTGCAGGAAATCTTCGTCAAGGGGGCTGGGATGCTGTTGAAACAGCTAAAGCAGGAAAGGGTTAGGGGCTGCAGTTCTCTCGGCAGACTGAAAGGGAATTTGAAAACCTTTCTTCTCAGAACAAAACAAAATGCTGAATTTGTTCCTTTGCCTTTGTTTTTGTTTGATGATATGATTTACTTAACTGATTAGCTATTGTGCTGTCCGGTTATCTAAGCTGTCTCAGTGTAGGAACCTGTTTCTTTTTCTTTGAGTATCTTTGTTCTTTATTTTCCTTTTGCTCTCTTCTGACATTGAACACAAATCATTATTTAGTTTTATGCTGGCTTTTCTTTCAGGCTAAAGCTTAACACCAAGAGACTGAAGGACAGACCTTTCTTCCCTTCTCTTCTATCACCCTCTTTTAACCCTCTCTGTTTCCTTCCCCCTCCCCCGTTGTATTAGATTGGTGTCACAGAGACAGAATTCAGAGTGGAGGGAGGATCACAATTTCTCTCTCATTATTACCGCCTAGCCAGCAATTTAGGTGTTAGACCCCCAAGAATTTAGTCTCTGTATCTTTCTTTTCCCGCTCCATCATTCAGTAATTGTGCTCTGTATGGAAAAGTTTTCTGGCTGGAGAATGAGTCTCCTTTCCCCCGGTGATGTGGCCGAGTGGTTGGATAGTAGCACGGAAGAGGAGAAGAGCCTTCTGTCATTTCTGGGTACGGTAGGGCTCTGCTTGTTCTTTTAACCCTTTGTTGTCTGAACTTCTCTTACTTTGGGGAGCATGACGCCCCCCCCACCCCCAAACTGTCTAAAATCCACTTTCGTATGTTTAAAAGGGGGAAGAGGAATTAACAGAATTTGTTTTAAGTTGTTTGCTGTTCAAGTTTTGTTTATGTCTGTAGAAATAGTGCCACCAACATTGGTGACGAGAAATAAGAGACAGTTTGCTTGGCTTTAACAAAGAGTGCCAGCTCCATGCAAGGCTTACCATGTCATCTGGTCAGCTGTTTGTGGTATTTAGAGAACTTCTGCTAGTCAAAATATATTGTTGTTTTACTATACCTTTCAATACAGAGATGATGAGGCTTGCCTTGTGAGCGTGGGAGTAGGCTTTGTGTGCAAGAAAAGCCAACATATGAATTGAGAAGTAGCTTTTATGCAAGGTTTGAAATATTTGTAATGTTCATATGTAAGATTTCTACTGAGTATGTAAAAGAGAACACAAGGACCAATTATTACTTAAACTTTCCATTTATGGGTGCTTTCTAATAAATTTCTAAGTAAAGCAATTATTGGTTATGGTATTATTGATATAATAAATTCCTAGGAAAGTTAGGCTATAAATCCATTGCTCTTAGATATCTTAAATTAATAGGAGAGGTTGATATTTATAAAAATCATACTCGTGAATACTTTTCTAGGTTAATAATTACCTTCAAATTTATCTTTTTTATAAATTTGATTAATTTCATAATATGTTTCCCTAAATACTCGTATACCTTAATTATAAAGGGGCACAATTTATGGTGTTCTAATTTATTCCTAGTGAGTATTCTCTGTGACCTGTGAAAAGTCTTCTGCCATTTCAAAAGATATCTCTATCTTATTTTACTTTCTTTTGTTATATTTAGCATACGTTTCTACTTTATTAATTCAATTAGGTTTTCAACTTTAAAATTCCACAAATGATTTCTTTTTTTATTCAGTTTAGATGTAAAGAATCATCTTAATCTTTTTTTTTTTTAATTCTACAAAGACTCGGTACATATATTTAGATATTAATCCTATTCTTAATTTGTTTATCATCGCCTCACTTATCTTGGGCATTTGGGTGACTTTAAGAAATGCGTATATCTCTTAACTCCTCATTTCTCTGAAGCCTCTGTAAATCTACTTGCTTCACATTCCCTTCCCCCACACCCATAGATAAATAGCAGTGAAGAAAAGCAAATATCAATATTACTGAGTAAAACCAACCACTTAGACCCTACTGCATTGTGGGCAGGGAAAGTAGTCATCACTAAAGATCTGTCCTTTGCTCTTGCATGATATTTTTATGAATTCTGATTATCAGTCCTTGAGATTAATTTCCTTCTCTTTTTTGGCCATTTCCCTACTATGCCTAAAAAGGATTTGACCAAATAAATTGTGATGGTAAACAAAAAGTACTATCGTTTGTGCCCCCTCCCACCCCACTCCCATTCTTTAACCACAGATGGTGATAATAAAGACAAAGGATAAAACACAGATAAGTCAGAGTCGTGATTCTGCTCAAGGGCTGTAGCAAGAAGTTAGAGTGAGTAGATAGCTAGGTATCCCATACTCTACTGTGGCAGGGCTGAGCCCTGGGTGACAGCCAGTCTTAGTTTAGGGACTGAAGCTCAGTCCTGACCACGGGTAGCAAACACCTCCATCTACGGAAAAATAGGCATTTATTAAAGCGGGAGCAAACTCTCTTTGATATAGCTTGGAATAACTTGCAATGAGTCATTTGCTAATGTAGTTACCATTAATGAAAATGTGCTTCTCCCAATGAAGATGCCAGGAGAAATCAATCTGCTTTATGGTGAATCTAGGATAAGTGGAACTGAAACGGACATTGAATCAGATAACCAACGCAACTGTCTTTCTTTACCTAAGGGATTTTATGGCTGGTTTCCCTCTAGGAGAGAAGATAAAAGAAAAGCACTCAGTGCTGGTCAGGCTTCATTCACTCCTTCATCTCTGCACAATAGCTACTCAACTGATGTTCAGGCCTTCCTATTAATTTAGTGCACTGCTTGTTTGATGAAACTTCATGAAAATGTGCCCTCTTCATTAGCCTATTTAAAAATTCCATGGCTCCCTCATCACCTGTCAGATGAAGCTCCTTACTTTAGAAATTATTCTGGCCCTTCCACCTCACATCCCAGTATTCCTTTTGGCATTGCTAAGTCAGAGATAGGGAGGGCCCTTCATTTTACCAAATTGATTAATTTTCTCTATCTGGAACAAACCTCGCCCTTTCTCATCTTTGCGTGTGCTGTTTCTTCTATTAATATCATCTGTGTTCCTTCATCCAAACTGAACTTTCCAAACCCTACCCCTGTTTCAAATCTTGCTCATAAACTAGATACTGTGTTAGGTACTGTGGCTGGATACAAAGAAGTAGAAGCATAGAGTTTAGTTGGGGAGAAAACACGAACTATGTACAATTAAGTGAGAAAGAATTAATAATTCAAGACAACAGTGGAGAATATAAAATAAGGCAGTACCTGATTGTAAGATGATTTATCCAAGAAAAAATTGCTTTGAGCCTTTGAAGAATAGAGACATCATTTTTGACTAGTGATACTGAAGATCAACTTATAGAGATAGGTTTTAATCTGAATCAAAGATAGAATCTTTTTATGGAAATGGTGGAGTTTGCTGTATGAAGGGAGTGTCATGAGGAATATTAAATTATATTCGTGTCTAAAGAGTAAACTGATTTGAAAGGAATGGAAAGTTCATTTGAAGAAGTGTTGAGAAATAATACTTGAAGGATATTTGGTGGCTCGCTGTTTAGGATCTTTCATAACAGGCTAATTAGTGACAATGTTAATCCTGAAAGCAATTGAGAAGAATTAAGATTCTTGAACAACAAAAAGATATGGTCAAGATTGTTTTTTAGGAAGACATATCTAAAAGTGTCACATTGGGGGAATAACCTTGAAGCAGTTAAACCTCTTTGAAAGCTATGACAGTAGTCCAGATATGAAATAAGTGCTTCTATTGTAACATTTAACTCTCCATATTATATTTAAGTATTTCCTTATTTGTTATTAATCTAGACTATGAATGCCTTCACATCAGGGCCTCAATTCTCCATCTTTTCAGTACCCAGATACACTTCAGGTACCCATGAATATTTGCACAGCTCCGATGAATAACTGAGATGAAAAGACAGAGGGATTACAAAGGATCGATCAGAATTTATGACTGATCTGAGGAATGGGAAACAAAATGAATCAAAGACTGTTTTTGAAGTTGGAAGGATGGTGGTACTACTACTAAGAACAGAGAAGTTGGAAAAGGGAGTCAGTTTTTAAGGGAAGAGAGTGATTTCTATTTAGATATATTGAGTTTGAGGGGACTGGTATACATCTGGATAGAAATACAGTTCTGATGATTGGAAATGAAGTCACAAGTAGAGAATGGTGTTTGGGAGCCACCCTAGAGAAGAAAGATTGTTGAAGCATTTGTAGGTGATGTACTATTGAGAGACTGTGGAGAAAAAATAGAGAGCAGGAACTGAATCTTGAAGAACGCCAAAGATGGGGATAGGGTGGGTAGAAAAAGAGGAGATACAGAACAGCCCTAATGGTAGGGGGAAAGCCAGCCAGGATGGTGTGTTATTGCAAGTGGCTCAGTGGTAAAGAATGCGTGGGTTCAACCCCTGGGTCGGGAAGATCCCCTGGAGAAGGAGATGGCAACCCCCACTCCAGTTTCTTACCTGAGAAATGCTGTGGACAGAGGAGCCTGGCAGGCTACAGTCCATGGGCCACAGAAGAGTCAAACCTGACTTTAGAGACTAAACAGCAACAACAAAAAAGCAAAAACAAGACAGAAAAGGTCAACAGTGTGGTCAATGGCGTCATTGGCTACAAAAGCCCAGGAAGAGTCGGAAGATACACTGGGTTGGACAATTAGGCGACTTTTAATAACCTGTGAAGTTATCAGTGCTACTTCATTCGTTAGAACTTAGGGAGAAGAAGTCAGATTTTATAATATTGAGAAAGACAGAAGATGGTGAGACAGTAAATTCAGTTCAGTTGCTCAGTCATGTCCGACTCTGCAACCCCATGGACCGCAGCACGCCAGGCCTCCCTGTCCATCACCAACTCCCAGAGCTTGCTCAAACTCATGTTCATTGAGTTGGTGTTGCAATCGAACCATCTCATCCTCTGTTGTTCTCTTCTCCTCCTGCCTTCAATCTTTCCCAGCATCAGGGTCTTTTCCAGTGAGTCAATTCTTCGCATCAGGTGGCCAAAGTATTGGAGTTTCAGCTTCAGCATCAGTATTCAGGATTGATTTCCTTTAGGATGGACTGGTTGGATCTCCTTGCAGTCCAAGAGACTCGACAATGAGAGCTACAGGTTAAGTCTCTTGTCTGGAGAAACCTGTGACTGACACAAAGAAAAAGGTACCTATCTTTTAAAATTAGGGAGACTTGTGCATCTTCTTAGATAGAGGAGAGAGCAAGATACTGAACTTACAAGTAAGTATCTGTTGAAACAAACATTTTAAACTAAACAGCTGAACTCTCCACTCTGGAGGCAAAGAAAATTCCCAGGAAGAGAATAAAAGATAACAACTAAAAATCCAGGTAGTGAGTTGCCCTGGGGCATTTGCCTGACTCAGAATTCCTGAAAGTTAAGTTTTAATGGTCACAAGATAGGTGACCATAGGAGATAGGTTTAGGGACTGAAGTGAGGAATTAGAACTGAACGCCCCACCCCATTGTCCCTCATAGGACGAGTTCCTTGAAGAGTGAACATGGAAATTTAAAAATCTGCTCACAGACAAAAATTGGCAGATGTTATTTATCTTAGTCTGGACTGTTGAGAGGAGGACAAAAATCCCCTGGGCATTCATAACCACTGTTGTGATAAGGTAAAACTAAAATAGTGGACAGTAGTAGTTATGTCAGAGATAGGAAGGGGTGATTGAAATGGAAGTATTTTAAGATCTTTGAATTATTCAAGAGAAGGTAAGAAATCAGGACTAGCTCTAGGCATTAGGTACACATGTTAAAATGTTAACGACAACTATTAAAAGAGTAAAAAGAGAGTGTATAGCTTCAAAAGCTGTAGAGGGGAAAATGAACTTTAAAAACCTGGTCATTCTGAGAAATAGAAAAACAAAAAGCATAGAAATACAGTAACTAGAAAAAATAAGATGGTAAAAATAAAGTCCAACTATATCAGAAAACACAATATATTAAAATGTTAAGAGTAAGGTATGTTAGACTTAATTTTTGTTTTTAGTGCTGTGAATAAGAGAGACATTAGTGGGACTTTCCTGGTGGTCCAGTAGTTAAGACTCAGCTTCTGCTACAAGGAGCACCAGTTTGATCACACATGCTGCATGGTGCAGCCAAAAAAAAAAAAAAATAGAGATTAAGAACCTAGGAAGGTTAAAGCAAAAGTTTTGGTGGTGGTGGTGAAAGGTATAAAATAGAAGGTTAGGATTAACATATACACACTACTGTGTATGAAATATATAACCAACAAGGACCCATGTAATAACCTTTAAGGGTAAGTAATCTAAAAAAGAGGATATATATGTATATGTATAACTGAATCTGTCAGTTATAAATTTAAATTTAAAACCTAAATTTATATGATATTATAAATCAACTATGGGCTTCCCTGGTCAGCTGGTAAAGAATATGCCTGCAATGCAGGAGACCCTGACTTGAATTTTGGTTCAAGAAGGTACCCTGGAGAAGGTATAGGCTACCCACTCCAGTATTCTTGGGCTTCCCTGGTGGCTCAGACAGTAAAGAATCTGCCTGTAATGTGGGAGACCTGAGTTCGGGTAGGGAAGATCACCTGGGTTGGGAAGATCCCCCCAGTCCAGTATTCTTGCCTGGAGCAAGGACAGGAGGCACCTGGCTGGCAGGCTACAGTCCATGAGGTCGCAGAGTCGGACATAACTGAGCGACTAAGTGAGCACACACACATAAATCAACTATACTTCAAAGAAATTAAAAACAATAATTTTCTCAAAAAACAACAACAAAAGTAAATGTTTTGGGAGACGATATACCAGACAAATACTGATTAAAAGAGAGCTACCATAGCCATGAAAATGAAATCAAATGGATCTTTATGTCAAAAAATGTTGCTAGAAATAAAGGAGATTCCTATAGTAGTAACAAAATATAAAAATCACTAGAAAGTTTTAAGTTTTATATGCACTTAAAAACAAAGCCTTAAAATTTATAAGGCAAAAATTGACAGAAGTATACAGACAAATTGATAAATCTGTGGCCTGACCCTATCTACAAAAGTTATTAAGGGTATTCAGTTTAGTCTCTCAGTTGTTTCCGACTCTGCCACCCCATGGACTGCCGCATGCCAGCTTCCCTGTCCGTTACCAACTCCCGAAGCTTGCCCTAACTCATGTCCATCGAGTTGGTGATGCCATCTTCATCCTCATCCTCAGTTGTCCCCTTCTCCTCCTGCCTTTAGTCTTTCCCATGGACAGAATGTTGAGGGTATAGAAAATATTTTAAAAAAACACACACACACACAGTAAGCTTTAGTTAATGGACACACTAGAATTTTGAAGTCCAATAATTACGTAGTCTTCTGAAGTACATGTGGAATCTTTATGAAAACCAACAATAGATTGAGACATAAGTGCTGCTGCTAAGTCGCTTCAGTCGTGTACAGCTCTGTGCAACCCCATAGACGGCAGCCCACCAGGCTCCCCCATCCCTGGGATTCTCCAGGTGAGAACACTGGAGTGGGTTGCCATTTCCTTCTCCAATGCATGAAAGTGAAAAGTGAAAGTGAAGTCGCTCAGTCGTGTCCGACTCTTACCGACCCCATGGACTGCAGCCTGCCAGGCTCCTCCATCCATGGGATTTTCCAGGCAAGAGTACTGGAGTGGGGTGCCATTTTCTTCTCCATTTGTTGAGACATAAATAAATGTCAACAAATCAAATTCTTTATATCATACAAACATATTCTCTTGATCATAGATGAACTAAGTCAAAAATTAGTACCAAAAAAATTTACTCTTAAAACTTTTCTTTTTGAAAACTTTTAAGGTTGAAAGTTTTTAAGTTAAAAAAAAAAAGCAATGGAAATAGAACTGAACATCCTAAAAATAGTACATATCAAAACTTATAAAATATTGCTAAAATAGTTATTAAGTGAAACTTATAGCCCTAATCTTTTATATTGAAAATAATAAAATTAAGTGGACCAATTGAGCATTCAATAAATCCAACAAGGTAGAAAAAGAAAGAATAGACCCAAAGAAAGTTAAGGGAAAAAAATAATGAAGATGACAACAGATGATAATAGAACAGAAGGCAGAAATAAACAGAATCAATAAAGCTAAAGTTTGTTTCTTAAAGAAGTCCAATGAAAATAAAACTGTCAAGATTTGATCAAGATGAAAGAGAAAGTACAAGTTAAACAATCTTAAAAATGGGAAAAAGAACATAATTACAAAAATTAGAGACCTAACAAATAGACTCTCATGAACAACTTTATGCTAATATATTTGAAAAAAATGAGAGAAAATGGACATTTTTAAAGAAAGATATAATTTATTAAAATTGACTACAGTAGGAATAAAAAATGTAAGTATTTCTGCTACTTACAGTCATTAAAGAAATTGAATCAGTAGTTTAAAATGTACCACTGATTGTGGTTTGATTTCTCATATAGCTTGACTTGTGAAGAAGAATAAACACTGGATCACACTTGTATTAGCATTTACAATCAGTGATAGTTCCGTTTTTTATTGCGAATGAATAAATGGACATTCTAGTATCTAAGTTAAAAAAAAAAATATAGATGAACTAAGTCAAAAATTAGTACCAAAAAAATTTACTCTTAAAACTTTTCTTTTTGAAAACTTTTAAGGTTGAAAGTTTTTAAGTAAAAAAAAAAAGCAATGGAAATAGAACTGAACATCCTAAAAATAGTACATATCAAAACTTATAAAATATTGCTAAAATAGTTATTAAGTGAAACTTATAGCCCTAATCTTTTATATTGAAAATAATAAAATTAAGTGGACCAATTGAGCATTCAATAAATCCAACAAGGTAGAAAAAGAAAGAATAGACCCAAAGAAAGTTAAGGGAAAAAAATAATGAAGATGACAGCAGATGATAATAGAACAGAAGGCAGAAATAAACAGAATCAATAAAGCTAAAGTTTGTTTCTTAAAGAAGTCCAATGAAAATAAAACTGTCAAGATTTGATCAAGATGAAAGAGAAAGTACAAGTTAAACAATCTTAAAAATGGGAAAAAGAACATAATTACAAAAATTAGAGACCTAACAAATAGACTCTCATGAACAACTTTATGCTAATATATTTGAAAAAAATGAGAGAAAATGGACATTTTTAAAGAAAGATATAATTTATTAAAATTGACTACAGTAGGAATAAAAAATGTAAGTATTTCTGCTACTTACAGTCATTAAAGAAATTGAATCAGTAGTTTAAAATGTACCACTGATTGTGGTTTGATTTCTCATATAGCTTGACTTGTGAAGAAGAATAAACACTGGATCACACTTGTATTAGCATTTACAATCAGTGATAGTTCCGTTTTTTATTGCGAATGAATAAATGGACATTCTAGTATCTAAGTTAAAAAAAAAAAACGCTAAGAACCTTGCTAAAACCTAAGCATGGAAATTGAATTCATATTGAGCCCATCAGTGGTCATGGTTACCTTAGAGTTTTTAAGTGTTACATCCTTTGTTGATGGACTATCCTTAGAAAAGGAGGCGGGGGAGGGGGAGTTTTTTTAAAATTTTTCTTTTATGGATATATAAATAAAAAGCTAGAGGAAATCAAGCTGAGCAGATATCCCAGGAAAGTGAAAATTAAGAGAAAGTATCAAGACTTAAGCTGATTAATTTATGTTTAAGTGTGCTTCTACAACCTGAAAATTTGTGAATTTTTAAATAGAATGATGCATAGAAGGAAAAACTTGATCTCCCATGAAGTTTCTTTACCAAAATCTCAATTATAGTGTAAGATTCAAGCTAATAGACATAAAATGAGAATAATTCTTAAACTTGACTAGTGATATGCTCTAATGCCATATGTGAATTAGAAATAAATAGAAAATTTATTAACATTTTTATTATGAATTAAGTTGAACCATACGAAATTGCTATTTTATCATTTTAACATAAAAAAAAAAAATTGGCAGTTCTGTGAGATCACATGTGTTTATTGAAGGAGAAAAAAGGCAACCAGACTATGCTCAACTACTTTTCAGTTGTTTAGTTAAAATCTATGTGTTTCCATGTATCTTCTGTTTCAGTGTTCCATGCAAGACAAGAATGGATGCACACAGTTTATGGAAACACTGTGGGAGAAATGCTTAAAATTGAGAGAGTTCTACTTATTAAAATTTATTTCCTTTGAAAATTTACACAGGATCGCCATTGTTCAAACACCTAAATGGAGGTAGTTTGATACCCAAAACTAGGGAACATACAATCAAGTAATGGGAACTTACACAAATATATTACTTGGAAATCAAAGAAATGTGAATAATTAGGCCTGGCTTTATGGAAGCAGATGAATCGAAATTGGTATTGAAGATTACCTTAGATTTGGCAGAAAAGTGAACACCATTAACAAAGACAGACATAGAGGAATTAATATGGCCCGTTTAAGATCAGAGACCATCTGACCAAGGCAATTTGTTGCAAAGTGTTGGCAGGAAAGAGTGACTGTGTAAGGTAGGGGCTAGGTGGTATTTTTTTTCAATGTATGATTGTCTATCTGTAAGATTTCTGGGAAGGTAATTATATCAAGAAAGTAATGTTTTAGAGAGCTTAATCTGGTAATGGTGATCAGGATAGCTTTAAGCAAAGAGACTGGAGTCAATGAGATTAGTTAGAAGGGTCTGGCCATTATCTACATGAGAAAAAGTCCTGCACTAGAGTGATACATGGTAGTGGAAATACAGAGAACAAAATGAAGCCGAAATTTGAAGAGAGACTTGACAGTTTGGTGGCTGAAGTATACCAATCAACATTATAGATATTAGGTTTCTTCCTTTCCTGTTACTTTCACTGTAGAGATTTTTGTTTTTTTATATAGCACCTCATGCATATTTGGTCCTCAGTAAATGATTAATTTCTCATCTTTATGTTCAGTTCAGTTCAGTTGCTCAGTCGTGTCCGACTCTGCGACCCCATGAATCACAGCACGCCAGGCCTCCCTGTCCGTCACCAGCTCCTGGAGTTCACTCAGACTCAGGTCCATCGAGTCAGTGATGCCATCCAGCCATCTCATGTTAGAGGCTGATATATTTTTATGTTTTCAATACTTTCAGTGCTTTCTGTTAATGTCTGTTGGGGAATAAAACCCAAATTAGTCTTAAAGGACCCTGACATAATGAGGATCAGATCTTTTTACAAAAGATTTTTAGAGATGAACACTGAAATCATGGTGTGAATAAATCAGATTTACCCAGAATTATATTTGAAACATACTAATAAAGAGAACACATTGTTAAGTCAGTTATAGGAAAAGTTTAGGTAAAGTCTAAGAATATCTCCATAAGTTAGAAGACATACTGTCTTCCAGAATGGAAGACAAAATATTCACCAAAGCAGAGCTATGAAATTAAGGAAATGGCTCAGAGGGTAAAGCATCTGTCTGCAATGTAGGAGACCCGGGTTTGATTCCTGGGTTGGGAAGATCCCCTGGAGAAGGCAATGACAACCCACTCCAGTACCCTTGCCTGGAAAATCCCATGGACAGACTGTAGCCTGGCAGGCTACAGTCCATGGGGTCGCAAAAAGTCGGACATGACTGAGCGATTTCACTTTCATTTCACTATAAATAATTAGATTGAAATGTTCAAAGCAGTTGTTTTATGCTGAACAATGCTTTGTAGTTATTTGGAGACTATTCTTTCTAAACCTAAGGTCTTAAGCTTTTTGTCAGTTTGTCTATAGAATTCACCTAAGTAGTTACCTTTCCACTTAAGTGTACTGAAAATTACTTTAAGTGGACAGATGGATGGGTGTTCTTTTCTTTTTTTGAAGACTGTTCTTTTAGAGGAGTTTTAGGTTCACAGCAAAATTAAGAGAAAGTTACAGATTTTTTTCCTGTGTCCCCTTGTCTCCACAAATGCATAGTCTCCCCCTTATCACTATCCCACGCCAGAGTGGTACATTTGTTACAGCTGCTGAACCTCCACTAATATCATAATCGCCCAAAGTACATGGTTTACATTAGGATTCTTTCTAAATGTTGTATATTTTGTGGGTTTGGACAGGTAATGACATGTACCCTCCCTTACAGTACCATACATAATATTTTCACTACCCTAAAAACTGTTCTCTGCTTATTTATCCATCCCCTTAAGGGCAGTTTATTTTTTGGAGGGCTTTTTTGTACTTTTTAATTCAAAGAATCAGTAGTAGAAATTCTTTATAGCTTAATTCCTATTTTGTTCAAGTTTTTTTTTTTTTACCATTTCATTAAGCGAGTTAACTTTTCTCCTTCTTTACCCCATTGCTTCACCCCTCTTTTGTTTCTTGATTAGAATGTTCTTATTATCATCAGCATTCCAGGATTGAGTTTCCTTTGATGGGGTTTCGTTTGCAGTAAATTATCCACCGAAGAGTATGATTTAGTTCTCTTTAAAATATGAAGAACCATGTGCACTTGTTAGAGTTCTTTGAGTTATTTTTAAGAGGAAATGAGAAAAACTGGAGTTTCCATGATTGTTTATCTTACTTTTTATTCATCACAGTCCATGATACAAAACACAAGGGGGATGGATAGCGTGCATGGTAATTAAAAGTATAGCCTCTGGATCCAGACTGCATAGGTTCTAATCCTGATTTCTGCCTTTACCAGCCCTGCAAACTGAGTGAAGTAATAGATCATCTGCTTCCTTTCCCATCTGTTAAATGGGGGCATAATTCCAATTCCAGAGATTTGTGAGGATTAAAGAGAAAATTAATATAAAATACTTAGCATGTAATAAGGAATAAAAATGATAGTTTGTTGTTGCAGTTATCCTTGTTATACTTTTATTACTACTACTAAGATCCCTAGTTGTTTTCACTAAGAACCAGAGATATGCTTTGTATTTGAAACTTAACCATATGTGCTGTGCTTAGTTGCTCAGTTGTGTTTGCCTCTGCAACCCCATGGACTGTAGCCCTCCAGGCTCCTCTCTGTCCATGGGGATTCTCCAGGCAAGAATACTGGAGTGGGTTGCCGTGCCCTCCTCCAGTGGCTCTTCCTGATCTAGGGATCAAACCCAGGTCTCCTTCATTGTAGGTGGTTTCTTTACCATCTGAGCCACCAGGGAAGCCCAAGATAACCGTATGAAAGTGAAAGTGAAGTTGCTCAGTAGGGTCCGACTCTTTGCGACCCCATGGACTGTAGCCCACCAGGCTCCTCTGTCTATGGAATTTTCTAGGCAAGAGTACTGGAGTGGGCTGCCATTTCCTTCTCCAGGGGATCTTCCCAACACAGGGATTGGACTTGGGTCTCCCGCATTGTGGGAATCCCAGATAACCATATAAATTTCCCTAAACTGTTTTCTTAGTCTTTTTGGTTGACTATCATCTCATCCATTATCATCATGTGAAACCCTAAGTTAAAGAAACGATACACTTGTGGGTGTTCAGATTGCATGACCAGAGGGATATCTGTTCTCCTACAGTATTAACAAGAAGACTCTTTAGAAGTAATAATAATAGAGGATAAATTTGTTGAGGTGAAGAAAAGGTGGGAGAGACTGGATGGCTTTACTTTCTGAGAATTCACTACATTTCTGTACTTGGCTCCAATTCGTACGTATTGAAATGTGTCTAGGGCATGCAGGCTTGAAAGGACTGCTTGTTTGAGTGAAGTACTACAGTCTAAATGATACAAATTGGATGAATTAAAGTGGCTCTGGGGATTTGTATTTCAGAGCAGCCGGATGGTAGTGACTGTCAGTGCCTTTGGCTTTACAGCAGTAGAAATGGGACAGGGCAGGAAATGTCCTACTGGAAATCAAGCGGCGAAGTCTATAAAACACCCAGGTGCTATGGTGTTAGCAGCTACATAAATGCAGAGTGTGATTTTCTCCTCTTTGCTCTTGTCACTTTTCCTTTATAAAATTGTTCTCTACCTGCATCTTTAAGCTCCCATTACCTTCAAGGACTCCGCCAGCAAAAAGTATAAAATGCCATGAAGCCTTTTTCTCTTTGACAGTTGCCGTTTGTTATTAAAGACCCTCTTACTGAGGTACAAGCCCATTTCCCAATATTGTTCCTTCCTTCCTTTTCTGTTCCTTAAGTGTCTTCTTTGCCTCCTGTGGAAGAAGTCTCCTAATTTAGAATTCACAGCATGGAGAAATGAGTTGTTTGCTTAACTCATTCATTAATAATTTGAGCCATGGACTTATCACATCCTATTTATTCTTATCATCATTTATGATGATAGTGATGTGGATTGATTCACAGTAACATTATATACATTGAAATTCCAATGACTTAAATGGGTGAACAAACACATTTTGTTTTGATTTTTTTTAAGTTTTCGAAGTGAATTAAAGAATTCCTTTTTGACAATGATATTAGAATACTTGCTTACTAAATATAATGTCAAAAATATTAATGGGACATGTGAGTAACTAAAATTGACAGAGCATTCACATTCATTCATGTTTTATAATTCTATACACAAAATTACTAGAAATTGGCTTGGGTTGCTGTTAATGTGAAGTATTTAGTAAACTATTTATATATGCCAGCTGACTACATCTGTGAATGTGTAATTTTTTCTGGTCTGTCATAACTAGAGAATTTTGCTTTGAGAAGGATATTTTGGTTCCTTACATCATTATCCACCAAATTAAAAGTTTATAAATATCTTTATTCATTCTGTTTATCATTTGTTTTGAATTTTATGAAATTACTTTCACATTGGTAAGGTTATTATCTTTTTTAAAATCTTTATCTAAGAGAACAAGAAATTGGCTACTACCTCAGTAAAACATTGGCTACTACTACCCTAAGAACTAAGAGTGATACTAGGCCCAGTGGTTAGCACATTATAAACATTTAATATTAACTCAAATTACCATAAAAATTTTTCTGCCTTAGACAAATTATTAATAAAAGAGGTGCTTATAATTTTGAAGTACATCTTTTCCTCCTAAAAAAAGTATTTTTGAATCATCTCCTCCACTTAAAAAAAAAAAAGGAAGATCATTCTAAGTGGTAAACATCAGAATTTGTGACATTTTTAGCTGGGTAGTTATTGTTAAGTATATGCATATATGACATGATGGTGTATGAAATTTAGTTAAATGTGACTGAACAAAAAGTAAATATAGTTGATACTTATATCTGATCACAGTGACATTACATAAGAGATACTTGTTCTCATTTAAGGCCTTTGGAACCTAACCCTCAATTCATACAAGCATTGCCCTTATTCTCTTTCTGAATGTAATAATATTTTAGGATCATTTCAAACACATTCACTATTCAAAATCCTTTAAAAAAAAAATTAAGAAAGTGCCAGGAAGTGTATCTCCATAGTATTTCTTTATTTAAAAATTGTATTTACTATGGTAAAAGTCAGATAACATAAAGCATACTATTTTAACCGTTTTTAACTGTCTGGTTCAGTGTACTCCATAGTATTTTTGTGTGACTTGTAAATCTGGATGAGGTGCATTTCACCAGGTGGTTTTTCTTTCAGAGGAAAAAGCTAAGTCCTTATGTGTAGGCCTACAAAGCCCGCATGATCTGAGCATGCCTGCCCTAATTGCTCTTAGTCTTTCTGCTATTATTTATCCCCACTTCCTGACTGCAGCCCCACTGGCCTCCCACCTGCACTTTACTTTAGGAGCTTTATATTGGCCTCCCTGTCTTCAGTGGCCCTCCCTGATAAATCTACAAGGCTGACCTCCTCAATTGGCTTTCACTCACCTTCTCAGTGCCTCTCAGTTCAATTCGCTTGCTCAGTTGTGTCCAACTCTTTGCGACCTCATGGACTGCAGCACACTATGCTTCCCTGTCCATCAACAACTCCCGGAGCTTACTCAAACTCATGCCTATCGAGTCCATGATGCCATCCAACCGTCTCATCCTCTGTCGTACCTTCTCCTCCTGCCTTCAGTCTTTCCCAGCATTAGGGTCTTTTCTAAGGAGTTGATTATTTGCATCAGGTGGCCAAAGCATTGGAGCTTCAGCTTCAGGATCAGTCCTTCCAATGAGTATTCAGGACTCATTGCCTTTAGGTTGACTGGTTTGATCCCTGCAGTCCAAGGGATTCTCAAGAGTCTTCTCCAACACCACGGTTCAAAAGCATCAATTCTCAGTGCCTCTACCTATTCGCTATAGTTACTGTAGTGAAATCACTGTACATCTTCATCTCCCTTTCTCTGTCCTTTTTCCCTCCCTGAAACACCATCTGCTACACTGGCTTCATTATAAGCAAACTGAAGGCCATGAACACACTGTTAGGTCTGAAAGACAGGGTTGAGTTCTGTTTGTTGAATAGGCACATCTTCCACCAAAAGTGCCTTTGTCCTTATCATTATCCAGTTGTCAATTATTTTACCATGCTTTTCAAAAGAAAGCACGTTGACATAGAAGAAAATGTGTATTTTGAGGAAATGACATTGTAATGATATATTTTGGGTTTAGAGAGTCCCATTCTTTCAAAAAGCTAAGTTTGTGTCAAAGCAGACAAACTCGTTCATCTTGTCTTCATCTCTGGTTGGTCTGAATAACCCAGCTTATTAATGAAGACCAGAGCAGGAAAGGTTGAAATTACTTTACATATAACTACACAGATAGTTAGTAAAGGTGGTAAGAAGCGCACCCATTCTCTTTGTTCAGTACATCATCCTACGTGGAGCTGTAGTGGAGCCTACCTCTCGGTATTATAAGTTGTCCCATCATCTCAGTTCATACCCAATGGCAAAAGAAATGAAGAGATGTATTTAAAACTTAAGTGGCTTTTTATAACTTTATTTTTTACCTTTTAATCTAAAGATGAAAAATATTATTTTTAGAGGGTGAGAACATGAACAAAATTAGTTTTAGTCCTTTGTCCACCAAAACAATATCAGATGCCTCTTATCTTAAAAGAGTGAGCATATTTTAAACATGACTGTAATTAAATATTGTGACTGTGAAGTGAATATTCATTTTTTACAGCAGGTAAAAAATAATGCAGTCATATGTAGCATGAGGCAGGTAGGGTAGAGAGCTGTTATATTTTGGCTTACTGGAACTGGTATAGATTTTCCATCCAAATCAGCAGAAATGTAGCACTTAGAGCATAGTAGCAGCTTTCCTTTCTGCTTGGAGCTTTAAAGTTGAAGGTAGCCAGATCAGTGTAGCATGCTGGCCAGCCTGTGACTAATCCAGCAAGTTATTCTGTTTTTTCTGAGACTACTCCCCTTTTCCAAAGTGGACCTTGGTTTTGGGGGCATACATTCTTTTCTCAGCTTTGAAAGAGTTACGAATCTTCTGGGCACTAAACAACCTTAATCCTCAAAGGCCTTTTCTGCATCAGCAGATAAGCTGCGTTGTTATGGGGGCTGGGAAAGTCAAGAAGTGTAGACTTCCTCCTCTTATCACCAGTTGATTTAGCTTATTTTGTTTCCTTACTTTTCCCTCTTTAAAGGCAATTGATCAAACGTCAAAAGTAATTTAATTTCTTCTTTTTGAACCCAGTGACATTCTTTAATCTACATCAGAGTTGGGTTTTGTGTTTTTGTGTGTGTGTGTGTAATACAGAAAGAGAATGTAAAGAAAAGTACAACAAAGAACATATTGTTAGGGTTTGAAACGTGGTTGCTCATTTTAGCCAAAATAATTCCAGATAGATAAAAGCATTGAAATATATTTACGTAATGAGTTCATATGTCTGAAAACTAAAATTAGATGTTTGGAAGACAGTAAGGAAATTCTTTTTTTTCCTTAGCCAGAACATTGCAAGTCAAGGGAAACTGTTCACTAGATCATTTTATCCTTGCTAATGGGACTTTTTTCCTCCCAATTTGGTTTCTCCATCAGTTATTCTGAGACTAAAATATATTATATTGTAATAGTCAATCTCATGTATCTTTCTAATGATCAGTAATGGGCAAAGGGAAGATGAGATTTTCTTCTACCTGTCACCAGCCCCTGTCTCTACCTGCCTGCCCTTCAGATTGAATTGCCTGACTTAGATAATCATCCTTTAAAGTCATGTTCCCAGAGTCCGAAGGTCTTGTTCAACGTGCTTTGACAGACCGATTTGTTTAAATTCAGTGCTTTGTGCCATTCCCGTTAATTGCACTACCATTTTTTAGAAATGTGCTAGGATTCACGTGTGCTTAATTCTGAAAATGGCTTTGTACATTAAGGTTCATTTAACTGATGGTTAGGGGGAAGTTGAGAGACTTAAAGTTATTTTAAAACACAGTAATAGCATGGAACTTTCTTGTACTGCAGGCATATAAGACGCTATGTTGTCAGCTTCTCGGTCATTAGGCTTGTTGTGATTTGGCTTATATCTTACTGGTCAGGATGTCACTGTGAAGAAACATTTAGTCATGGAAAGAAAGTCAGTGTCCAGCATCAAAGATAGTAATAAGAGTAAGCACTCCCAATTGGATTTTCATAGGTGGGATTGATTTGTGTGCATTACTGGGTCTGTGTAAAATGGTGTCCTTTTGGCACTAGCTGAATATAAATTTCAGGAAATGTTTTTTCTTCTGTAGATCAGTGTAATACAGTGAAATTTGCTGTAACTGAGGGGAGGCAGTGGTTGGGCGTCTGCTAATAGCCTGAAAGGAACTAATGAGGATGTGCAGTCCGGAACGATTGATTGAATAGCTGCAGTCCTGTGTGTTGCTTTCTCGCTTGCTCTCTCTGCAAGCTCTAGAGAGGGAGGGGGAAGAGCAAGACACGGGGAGGGAGCGAGAGAAAAAACGCTTTCTCTTAAGTGGAAGTAGCACGGATCCCAGGGGCCAGGAGGCCAGAAATGGAAGTTTAAACTGCATCTATCTTTTAAAGGGAGAACAGCAGGATTCAAAATGTCAGTCTCCGGAGTCACGATTTACTCCTTATTTTTTAAGATCTGGAAGATAACACAGAATACTTTTTTTAGGATATGTTTTTTTTTTTTTTCCCTTGTCCATGTTGAGATTATCTAATGTTGTCTGAGAAGCTGGATTCCTATATGTCTGTCAGTTGAAGTGGAGATGGGAAGCAGTTGTGATAAAGGTATAATATGTATATATCTATCATCTGTGTGTGCGTGTGTATGTGCATATATATATGCATATATATGTATCGCTCTATTAAAAAATTTAAATGTAACCTTAATATAGCGTATAGTAATTAAATTGGAGAATACCACATCATCTTCAAAATCTGAAACGCGTTAGGTCAGTTTGCACAGATTTAGGATCCCAGAGTAAGATCTTAGTGAGGTCATACTGCCAGAACAAGGAGAAGCTGAGCTATTTTTATATCTGCATAAGCATATATGTTATTTTATCCTAGCAGCAGCAGCTTTTCGTCTTCTCATGGACTTTTGGTTGCAAGCTGGTGAATCATCTTATCTGCACAGAACTGAACTTTGACCTTTGTGCAGACACCATCAAATCATGTTCAACACTAGGCTAAATTTGTTCATATGAATATAAAAAATAGTTCATTGGATTCTGTTAACTCTTATATGGCTGACATAAAGCAGTAGATTCCTATACTGTGAGATGCAAATACTAAGTGAACTTAGATATATTAAACATAGCTCAGAGGAAATTACTTTTTATCTGTGCATAGTTATACAAACTATCACGCTAAAGCATATTCTTAACAGTGACCAAGTTTCTTTAATGTCTTGATAATATCTCTTTATAGATAAAGAGACAAATTATATCTTAGATGTCAAATATAATGTATCTTTAAAGCAAACTGATTTTTTGTGAGAATAAAAAATCAATAATTTTACAGGTTAGTGAAAGATCATAAATTTGGATTTTTATCAATGTTTCTTTTTTTCTCATCCAGAGGTGCCAGCAGAAAGGTCCCCACGCAGACGGAGTATCTCAGGGACCACTACATCTGAGAAACCCAACTCTATGGACCCTGCGAATACCTCACCCTTCAAAGTACCAGTAAGTGCTGCTCTTCTTTAAAAGAGTACTTTTATTCTTTTTAGATTTAGAAACAGCTGCTGAGAAATCAAAACATTTTGCTCCTCAAGAATCTCTTTATCAAGTTACTAGTTAAAACCTATTATAATTCTATAAAGGTATGGGTAGGATTTTTTTTTTTTTTTAACTTTAAAGAATGGGGCATACATTTCGTTTTAACTGATGGAACCTAAGCAGAGAATGATAAGATTCAAAGTTCCAGAGCAATTTATCAGAGAATTAGACAGCTGTGAATTCTAATCCTGAAACTAGGCCTGTGCTTTGCTTAAGCCCTCTTTTAGACACCCAAGTAAGTGCTTAAGAAATACCCTGGAAGAAGTATTCCTGTTAAAAATATTCTTTAAACTGACGAGACAGTACTGAGAGTCAGTATTGAATACTAAAGAAGGCTGAGATGGAAAGTCTGTAAGTGAACAGGTCAGCTGACCACCAGTTGCAGCCTCTTTCAACCTCTTTGATATAACTTGGAGTAACCAGATTTTAATTCATCCATTTTCTTTGTTTATTGAATAAGAAATATGCTTACTTTCTAATCATATCATTAAAATTAATTGTTTTTAAACTGGATAAGAATTACATCTGTTTAGTTGGTCATTATTATGGGTATAACAGAAATCAGTAAAAAGTAGAAATAGCCTTTTCTATTGGGGGAAAAAAAAGGATTAAAAAAAAAATTCAGCCAAGTTAATATATTGTGTTTTTTATTCCAATACAATTTTTTAAAGTTAGGATGACCTTTTAGGTAGAATTGGTATTTTGAGATGTATTAGCTGGCATTTACCTGTAAATTAACCAAAGTGAATGTTTTATTTTGCATTAATCCTAGAAGCGAGATTTCTCCTTGTTATATCTCAGTGCCTTGTAGAGTCTGTGGATATCTATTACTGTGACACCTTTCAAATGTTTACAGATCTTCTCATTTTTAAAGATCACAAGCAAGTGTTGGATTAATAGTCAATCAGATTATGAGAAGAACTGTAAAATACTGGATGTTATACCTTTTATTAAATTTCTTTATTCTAGCAGACATAACTATGTATTTAAAATTGTTTTCATGAATCAAAAAAGTGTCTTTTCTCTCCCTTCCCGTTGTTGTTTTCCTGATGAAACCAATCCAATATAGTGAAACTATCTATCTATATGCAGAATTTGGTGAAAAGATTTGAGTTAGAATTTGAAATTTTCATACCATTGTGCTAGAATAGAATAGTGAATACTTAATTTTTTTTTTAAATAACATCAGTTACTGAAGAAGACTTTGCCTCTGCAATGTGGTAACATTGAAGTACTTCCTGTATTGAATCTGAAGTCATGGCTGGGTTTTTATTTTTTTTATTTATTTATTTATTTTTTTTTATGGCTGGGTTTTTAAAATTTGAATTAATTAGCAATAGCAGTTTTAATTTATATTTAAACAATAAATTAACAGCTAATTTAAGGTTGACCTTAATAATAAGACTAATTATTTTTGAGTAAAAGTAATAAACCAATGATGCATATACATGAAGATTAGCACCACATACAGACCACTTACCTGGAGAAGGGAATGGCAACCCACTCCAGTATTCTCGCCTAGGAAATCCCGTGGTCAGAGGCACATGGTGGGCTACAGTCCATGAGATCACAAAGAGTCGGACACGACTGAACACACAGACCACTTACTCAGGGCTGGACTTCGGGAGAGTCCTAAGCACTGGACAGCCAGAGAATTCCCTCCTTTGTTACTCTTTACAATCTCAGCCACCTCATGGATTTAGAAACTCTGAGGCAAAGAACAGGCCTCTGAATAGCAAATTGCAGTCACAAAAAGCCATGCACTTAAGTAAAATTTAGCAATTCATAAGTCTTAACCTAGACAAGTCATAACCTAGACAATTATTTAGAAAAATAACTATCAGAACATGCAGATTGCAACTTTTTTTTAATGGCACAAAAGGTTTTTTTAATTAAAAAAAAAAAAAGGCAGTGAGTAGAAGAAGGAAGCAGATGAAATGAGAAAACAAAGAGTCATAAAAACAACCTGTATCCATTTAGGATAAAGGCAAATAGCTTTATATACTTATCAATAGTCCTTAAAGGTACCTTTGTATTACACAATGGATGGTGCATAATGTTGTTTTTGGTGCATAATTGACATTGATAATAATAGTCCTGAATCATCAGGGAAAAGTGAAATTTCTTGTTTATACCAGACTTTTTTTAAAAAGTAAAAAACTGTATAATATTGTGTGATATATATATCCATTGAGAATATTTAAAATCTTAAACATATGTGAAGCTTTATGAACCTTGTTCAGAAAAATCTGGTTTATGAAGTTCCTCTCTCCTTGATAATGCTGGATAAATAATTTACAGTCTTTTAAGAGAAACCAAAATGTGCTGGCTAAATGAGACACTGCAGTACTTCCATAGACGGTGTATTTTTTAAATCTCCATGTGATCCCAATAGTTAATGTGACTGACGTAACAGCACTTACATGTTGCCAGAAGAGTATGTCTAGTTTTCAGAACAACACAAAATATTTTTATAATGTCACAAAAGACTTTCTGGGAAAGCAGTACAAAAAGGAACCTAACTTTGAGATACTTAACTTTGTTACTTTATATAGTACTTGAAAGATCATTTTCATGTTAACTTTATGAAGGGGCAGGGGTGAAATTTAAGCACATGTACTTGCGGTTCTAAGATTCAGGTGTCTTTGCTGACACGTGCCTTTATGGTGAACAGCAGGTACATTAACCATCAGAAGGACCCAAAAGAAGCTGGTAATGGACTCTCCAAAAGGACTTTATTCTTCCTAGATCTAGTTTTAGGCTTACTGAGGGAAGGTGAGGCTTCCCTTGTGGCTCAGATAGTAAAGAATCTGAAAGTGAAAGAGGGGAGTGAAAAAGCTGGCTTAAAACTCAACATTCAAAAAACGAAGATCACGGCATCTGGTCCCATCACTATATGGCAAATAGATGGGGAAACAATGGAAACGGACAGCCTTTATTTTCTTGGGCTCCAAAATCACTGCAGCCATGAAATTAAAAGACACTTGCTCCTTGGAAGAAAAACTATGACAGACATAGACAGCATATTAAAAAGCAGAGGCATTACTTTACTGACAAAGGTCTGGTCAAAGCAGTGGTTTTTCCAGTAGTCATGTTTGGATGTGACAGTTGGATCGTAAAGAAAGCTGAGCACCAAAGAATTGATGCTTTTGAACTGTGGTGTTGGAGAAGACTGTTAAGAGTCCCTTGAACATCAAGGAGATCAAACCAGTCAATCCTAAAGGAAATCAGTCCTGAATATTCATTGGAAGGACTATAATAAAAGCTGAAGCTCCAATACTTTGGCCACCTGATATGAAGAACTGACTCATTGGAAAAGACCCTGATGCTAGGAAAGATTGAAGACAGGAGGATAAGTGGACGATAGAGGATGAGATGGCTAGATGGATCACTGATTCGATAGACATAGTTTGAGCAAGCTCCAGGAGTTGGTGATGGACAGGGAAGCTTGTCGTGCTGCAGTCCATGGGGTCGCCAAGAGACACAACTGAATGACTGAACTGAACTAAAGACAGATGAAATAGGTTTTTAACAAGTCTTGATGGAAATTGTTGACACTGGCACGCTTCTTGAGTGCTTACTTTCGGCAAAGTATTGGCGATTGACCAACTGATATTGATGAAATTATTGATACTTTCTTGGCACACTACTTGGTACTGGAGAAACAGAAATGAACAAAACAGAATTTCCATTCAAGAGAACTTATAGTCTAATAGCAAGAGACAGAAAAATAACCAAATTTGTAAGGAGGTAGTTGACCATGGTAGCACAGGTTTTTAACAGTTCACTATATAAGCTGAGACTTTGTTAAGGAGCCAGTATTTCAGCTGCATTTCAAAGGATGAATGAAAATAGTTGACAGGGGAAGGATAGTATTCCAGGCTAGGGGAACAGCATTTTGGAAAGATGCACTTCGTAAGGTGACTCTCGCTGCCAGGGACTATAGAAAAGTTTCACTGAAGCAAGACTTGGAAATCATGTAGGCAAAAATGGCAAGCTAGAAGGTGAAGAGGTAGGTTGGGGCAAGACTATGAGTGGGTTTGTTTGTCAAACTTAAAGAAATTTTACTGGCCATTAAAGCATTAAAGGTTGGTTTAATTGAAATATTTGTCTTGCTTCAAAAGCTGAAGCAAGTTATGTAAATACTGTGACGATTTGGTAAATTACTTGACTCTAACCTAAGTGACTCTTCTTGCTACCACTGTCTCAGCTCAGGGTGATAGGTGAGTTGGAGCTATCATTTGATAGAGGGCCAGTCAAGCACCCACCCCTGCCTTTCAGCTGACACTCCCTGATAGTTCTAGAGTAGCGGATAGCCTTAGGGATATCCTCAGAAGCCAGTGGGTAAGGATTGCTTGTATCGTGCTGACTACTGCTCATCCTACTACTACTACTGATCCTCAGTGATCAATACAAAGAAATAGAGGAAAAGAACAGAATGGGAAAGACTAGAGATCTCTTCAAGAAAATTAGAGATACCAAAGGAACATTTCGTGCAATGATGGGCTCGATAAAGGACAGAAATAGTATGGACCTAACAGAAGCAGAAGATATTAAGAAGAGGTGGCAAGAATACACAGAAGAACTGTACAAAAAAGATCTTCACGACCCAGATAATCATGATGGTGTGATCACTCACCTAGAGCCAGACATCCTGGAATGTGAAGTCAAGTGGGCCTTAGAAAGCATCACTACAAACAAAGCTGTTCATAGTGGAGGTGATGGAATTCCAGTTGAGCTGTTTCAAATCCTGAAAGATGATGCTGTGAAAGTGCTGCACTCAATATGCCAGCAAATTTGGAAAACTCAGCAGTGGCCACAGGACTGGAAAAGGTCAGTTTTCATTCCAATCCCAAAGAAAGGCAATGCCAAAGAATGCTCAAACTACCGCACAATTGCACTCATCTCACATGCTAGTAAAGTAATGCTCAAAATTCTCCAAGCCAGGCTTCGGCAATACGTGAACCATGAACTTCCTGATGTTCAAGCTGGTCTTAGAAAAGGCAGAGGAACCAGAGATCCAACATCCAACTGGATCATGGAAAAAGCAAGAGAGTTCCAGAAAAACATCTATTTCTGCTTTATTGATTATGCCAAGGCCTTTGACTGTGTGGATCCTAATAAACTGTGGAAAATTCTGAAAGAGATGGGAATACCAGACCACCTGACCT
>SJYX01020473.1:0-50544 GCA_006410675.1 Oreotragus oreotragus
TTGCCTTGGAAATGAACAGAGATCATTCTGTCATTTTTGAGATTGCATCCAAGTACTGCATTTTGGATTTTTGTTGACTATGACGTCTACTTCATTTTTTTCTAAGGGATTCTTGCCCACAGTTGTAGATATAATGGTCATCTGAGTCTTCTGTTGTTTAGTGCCACTCTAATAGAGTCAGGTCTGGTACTAATAATTTAAATGGAAAATTTGCATTAGAGTGTTGTCTCTATAGCTTCCAATCAAACTGTTAGGTAGGACATTGGACCGTAGTTTTAGGTTCAATAAAACAAAGATAAAAATATTTACCCTTTGAGATATTGCTAAAGTTATGTCAAATGTGGCATCATGATCTCCATTGGGTTACCATTATCAAAACCAGAGACCCAGAGAAGAAAGGGAGAAAGGTGCAGAGTACTTACTTAAAGAGATAATGACTGAAAATTTCCCAAGTCTGGGGAGAACTTTGGAAATCCAAGTTCATGAAGCACAAAGTTTCCCTCTAAAATTTCAACCTGAAAGATCTTCTCCAAGACAGCATAATAAAACTGTTCAAAGAAAGAGAGAATTTCAAAAACACCAAGAGAAAAAAAATATCATATACAGAGAACCACTATAAGTATGTCAGCAGATTTCTCAGCACGCAAATTACAGTCCAGGAAACAGGGTAATATATTGAAAATGCAGAAAGAAAAAACTGCTAGCCAAAATATTTTACTTGGCAAAGCTGTCCTTCAGAAATGGAGTGGCAATAAAGACTTTCCCAAACAAACAAAAGCTGAGGAATTTTATCATGACTAGATCTGCCTTCAAGAATGCTGAAAGTAGCTTTTCAAAATGAAAAAAAGGATTCTAATTAGTAACATGAAAACATATGAAAATATAAAACACCTGTAAGGATAAGTATTAATATATGGTCAAATATAGAAAACTATAATACTGTATTACGTTGGTGTGCTAAGAACTTAACTCTATTATAAAGCCTGCTACTGCCGTTGCTAAGTCGCTTCAGTTGTGTCCAACTCTGTGCTACCCCATAGACGGCAGCCCACCAGGCTCCTCTGTCCCTGGGATTCTCTAGTGGAGAGGGTTGCCATTTCCTTCTCCAATGCATGAAAGTGAAATGTGAAAGTAAAGTCACTCAGTCGTGTCTGACTCTTTGCGACCCCATGGACTGCAGCCTACCAGGCTCCTCCATCCATGAAGTACTTTGGCCACCTCATGCAAAGAGTTGACTCATTGGAAAAGACTCTGATGCTGGGAGGGATTGGGGGCAGGAGGAGAAGGGGACGACCGAGGATGAGATGGCTGGATGGCATCACTGACTTGATGGACATGAGACTGAGTGAACTCTGGGAGTTGGTGATGGACAGGGAGGCCTGGTGTGCTGCGATTCATGGGGTCACAAAGAGTCGGACACACTGAGCGACTAAACTGAACTGAAACTGAAGGAGAGAAAAGAACTATATAAAGAAAATTATAAGACAATGATGAAAGAAATCAAAGATGACATAAACAAATGGAGAGATATTCCATGTTCCTGGGTAGGAAGAATACAGAGTCAATGTAATCCCTATCAAATTACCAATGGCATTTTTCACAGAACTAGAAATAAAAAAAATCACAATTCATATGGAAACACAAAAGACCCTGAATAGTCAAAGCAGTCTTGAGAAAGAAGAATGGAGCTGGAGGAAAAGACCTTCCTGACTTCCGACTATACTACAAAGCTATATTTATCAAGATAGTATGGTACTGGCATAAAAACAGAAATATAGACAAATGGAAGAAGGCAGAGAGCCCAGTGAAAAACCCACGCACCTATGGGTACCTTATTTTTGACAAAGGAAACAAGAATATACAATGGGGTCAAGACAGCCTCTTCAATACGTGATGTTGGGAAAACTGGACAGCTACATGTAAAAGAATGAAATGAAAACACTTCATAACACCATACACTTTAAAGATAAACTCAAAATGGATTAAAGACCTAAATGTAAGACCAAAAGCTGTAAAACTCTTAGAGGAAAACTTAGGCAGAACACTCAATGACATAAATCCAAGCAAGATCTTCTATGACCCACCTCCTACAGTAATGGAAATAAAAAACAAAAGTAAAGAGGTGAGACGTAATTAAGCTTAAAACCACCCTCAGAATAGGAGAAAATAATAGCAAATTAAACAACTGACAAGGAGTTAATTTCCAAAATATACAAGCAGCTCAGACAACTCAATAGCAGAAAAACAAACAACCCAATCAAAAAGCAGGAAAAAGACCTAAACAGACATTTCTCCAAGAAGAACATAGATGGTTAACAAACACATGAAAAAATGCTCAGTATCACTCATTATTAGAGAAATGCAAATTAAAACTACAATGAGATATCACCTCACACTGATCAGAATGGCCATGATTAAAAAGTTTACAAACAGTAAATGCTAGGAGAGGCTGTGGAGAAAAAGGAACCCTTTTGTTGGTGGGAATGTAAATTGGTATACCCACTATGGAAGATGATATGGAGATTCCTTAAAAAGCTAAAAATAAAACTACCACATGACCCACCAACCCCACTGCTAGGCATATATCCTGAGGAAACCAAAATTGAAAAAGACACACATACCTCAGTGTTTGTTGCAGCACTATTTACAACAGCTAGAACATGGAAGCAACCTATATGCCCATCGACAGATGAATGGATAAAGAATTAATGGTACATATACACAATGGAATATTACTCAGTCATACAAAGGAATGCATTTGAGTCAATTCTAATGAGGAGTAACCTAGAGCCTATTATGCAGAGTGAAGTAAGTCAGAAAGAGAAAGATAAATATCACATACTAACACATATATATGGAATCTAGAAAGATGGTACCCATGAATTTATTTGCAGGGCTGCAATGGAGAAACAGACATAGAGAACAGACTTATGAACACCGGGAAAGGGCAGGAGAGGGTGAGATGTATGGAGAGAGTAACATGGAAACTTACATTACCATATGTAAAATAGATAGCCAATGGGAATTTGCTGGATGACTCAGGGAACTCACACAGGGACTCTGTAACAACCTAGAGGGGTGGGATGGGGAGTTAGAGGGGAGGGAGTTTCAAGAGGAGGGGACATAAGTATACCTGTGGCTGATTCATATTGATATTTGGCAGAAAACAACAAAATTCTGTAAAGCAATTATCCTTCAGTTAAGTAAAACCAGATTAAACCCCCCAGAAAAGAAATCTTAATAAATAAATGTGCCATTTAGATTTAAAAATATTTTTTGAAGCATTACTTAAAGATTTTTAATATAGTAAATCTAATGTATGTTAAACCTTAAAAAAAAAAAGAAAAGAAACCAGGCCTCTGATCTTGGAGAAGTGTGCCTTAACTTCCTTATTTGCATAAGAGGATAACAAAAGCCACACTTAACCTCATGGACTTACTGTAGTGAAGCCAAGATGAGAAAATATACAGAAAGTGCTTAGCCCAGTGCAAAGGCCTTTCTGACACTAACTTTCTGATACCAGCTGGATGTCCAATAATTCAATTCCATTCTGATGTGAATTACCAGGAGCTAGCACATACCTCCCAGGTTGATGGCCCAGTCCCATGAGACTGTCCCCTTCCCACCCTTTCAGATGCCATCTGCACGGCCACAGGGTCCCCATGCCACCCACACTTATGGTTGAAAGCTACAAATTCAAGGCTTTCTATCCCTGCTCAAGGTTGATAATTAACTGAAACAACTTGTAGAATTCATCAAAACAATATACTTACAATTATCATTTTATTAGGAAGAATACAAATGAATAGTCAGATGAAGAGAAACATGGGATGCAAGGTCTGGCAGGTCCTGAGTGTAGAGCCTAACTCCTGTGGAGTTAGGATCCACTATGCTGCCAGCACGTTACATTTATAAACCCAAGCCTCATTGCTGAGCTTTTTAACTGAGATTTTATTCAGTAGACCTGCTTGATTAAACCATTAGCCACATGATTAAACTCCATCTCCAGCTACTCTGCCCTTCTCAGTGGTTGGGGGATGGGGCTGAAAGTCTCAACCTTCCAATCAGGTGCTTGATTTTCCTGGTCACAACCCCCCATCCTGAAGCTCTATAAAGCCCCCATCTTAAGTCATCTCATTAGCATAAACTCAGGTATGGTGGAAAGTGGCTCATTATGAATAGCAAAAGATACTCCTATCACTGAGGAAATTCCAATGGTTTTTGAAGCTCTGTTCCAGGAACTAGAGACAAAAATTAAATGTATTTTTAAAAATTATACTGCAGCATGATACATAAGAAGCTTTTGTTAAACATGGATGATAATTATTCCTAATTTGTGGAAGTTCTACCAGGTGTCACCATCATCTATCATCACTACCTACACACAACAACTTTGCTTCATTAACTTTTCAGTTAAAAAGTAAATCTTTATATGTTATTGCTGTTCAATCACCCAGTCATGTCCAACTCTTTGCGACCCCATGGAATACAGCACGCCCGGCCTCCCTGTCTGTACCCATCTCCTGAAGTTTGCCTAAGTTTATGTCCATTGCATCGGTGATACCATCCAGCCATCTCATCCTCTGACACCCTCTTCTTCTGCCCTCAATATTTCCCAGCATCAGGGAGTTTTCCAGTGAGTTGGCTGTTCACATCAGGTGACCAAAATATTGGAGCTTCAGCTTCAGCTTCAGCATCAGTCTTTTCAATGAGTATTCAGGGTTGATTTCGTTTAAGATTGACTGGTTTGATCTCCTTGCTTTCCAAGGGACTCTCAGAAGTCTTCTCCAGCATCACAGTTTAAAGGAATCAATTCTTTGGTGCTCTCCCTTTACAGTCTAACTCTCACAATCCTCCATGACCACCGGGAAGACCATAGCCTTAACTATACAGATCTTTGTTGGCAGAGTAATGTCTCTGCTTTTTAATACTCTGTCTAGATTTGTCATAGCTTTCCTGCCCAGAAGCAATCGTCATCTAATTTCATGGATGCATTCACCATCTGCAGTGATTTTAGAGCTCAAGAAGAGGAAATCTGTCACTACTTCCACCTTTTCCCCTTCTATTTGGCATGAAGTACTGGGGCCGGTTGTCATGATCTTAGTTTTTTTAATATTTAGTTTTAAGCCAGCTCTTTCACTCTCCTCCAGCCTAATCAAGAGGTTCTTTAGTTCCTCTTCTCTTTCTGCCATTAGAGTGGTATCATCTACATATCTGACGTTGATGTTTCTCCCACCCATCTTGATTCCAGCTTGTAATTCATCCAGCCCAACATTTCTCATGATGTGCTTGGCGTATAGGTTAAAAAAACAAGGTGACAACAGACACCTTCACAGATCACTACCTCGTCATGTATCACTACTATGTCATGCTTAACTCAATGAAACTATGAGCCATGCCTTGTCAAGCCACCCAAGATGTACGGGTCATAGTGGCAAGTTCTGACAGAATGTGATCCACTGGAGGAGGGAATGGTAAACCACCCCAGTATACTTGCCGTGAGAACCTCATGAACTGTATAAAAAGACAAAAAAACTTTATGCATGCATACATACACAGAGTAAAAGAGTTGAAAGTGGTTAAAGTACCAGCTCAACTTAATTCCCTTTGGCAAAATGTAGGAAATATATGTTTAAAACAAAAATATAAGCAATAATTCCTGAAAGACCTCCTAAATGAAGGCATTAGATGGAGTAGGGTGTTATTACCTAGAAGCATAATCAACAGTTCTTGTTCTCAAGGTTAAAATTCTAGGCAGGAAGAAGTGCCATTAGCATGAAACTGAACATTATGAAAGATAAATATGTGGTACAGAGAGCAAGCAAAGTAATATTGCAAAGCAGTTCTTGAGCAAATTAATAAATGTATTCTACAAACAATACATGCCAGAGACAATCTATACAAATAAAGGAAGTGTTTACATGCAATTTTCAATACCAGGATTGGTAGAATTTAAACCTGTTGGAGGAACAGGAGAGGACCTTGAAAGATGTAGAAAGTGAAAGTGAAAGTTGTCCAGTTGTGTCTGACTCTTTGCAACCCCAGGGACTACACAGTCCGTGGAATTCTCCAGGCTAGAATACTGAAGTGGGTAGCTTTTCCCTTCTCCAGGGGATCTTCTCAGCCTAGGGATTGAACCCAGGTCTCCCACATTGCAGGCGGATTCTTTACCAGCTAAGCCACAAGGGAAGCCTGAAAGATGTAGAAGAGCAGGAGTACAAACCAGAAGAAAAGAAAGACGAAATGTAGCCCTAACTTTTGTCTGAATAACTAGCTCACCCTTGCTAATGTTTTAGGTTCGAAATTAGCAACACAAATCTAACATTAGCAATGTGAAATTTATGAAGGGTCTCATGTTTATTCATAGTCTTTTCACTATAAGGAGCCTGTGAGGAGCTGTTGGGGAGTTTATTGTAGCAAAGGAGGGAAAGATATTGAGGTCAGTTGTAAAAATGGAATGTATGAAACCAGTGAATTCAGGACAATGTATTCAGGTCACCAAAACTTTGTGAAGAAACAAATATTATGAAGAGGGGAAAAGTGGGAATTTTTTATATTCTTGAAATCATGTAAGTGATCTGAGCCAGAACATAGGCGGAATGTGACCCAGTAGGGCAGGGAGTTCCACCGAGCATGAACACATACCCACTGGGGGTTGCCTCCATGAGGACCTGCCTTCTCCCATCTGTTAATGAGAAAAAATACACCCAAGTGAAGTAAATAGTAATTAGAGGTGGACCTAGCAGTGGCCTCTAGGGCCACCTTGGCATTTAGATCACAAAGGATAAAGTCAAAATGAAAACACTCTTAAGTTATTTATAAAGGGGTTAAACTGAACCTATTTGTGCAGGAGTTTCTAGGCCCAAGAGATATTTCTCTCCCTGGCCTTGGTCAGGGTCAGTCTATAATAAATTTAATGATGCTATATCCACATGGTCTTGACTATTTTCCTATTGGCATTGCTACATGGAAGGAATCTTAAGCTGAAAAATGATAGGCTTATTCTCTCCTGAGAAGGCTGACTTAGGATCTATAATATTGTGATTTATATTAATAATAAGAAATATACATTTGGTGTTCTTTTCACTTTCCTGGTACAAAGCTCCTAAAAGACTTGTAGTTTAAGTGTGGAGAACCATAACGGTATCTTTTATTATGCTAATGAGGTGACTTTCAGAAAGCCCTAGGTTCCCTAAGAATGTGAGAGAGAGATCTGAGAGTTGGACCCTAAAGAAGGCTGAGTGCCAGATAATTGGATGCTTCCAATTGTGTTGCTAGAGAAGAGTCTTGAGAGTCTCCTGGACAGCAAGGAGATCAAACCAGTAAATTATAAAGGACATCAGCCCTGAATATTCAGTGGAAGGTCTGAGGACGGAGCTGAAACGTCAATCCTTTGGCCACCTGATGCAAAGAGCTGACTCATTGGGAAAGGCCCTGATGCTGGGAAAGACTGAGGGCAGGAGGAGGAGGGGACAGAGGATGAGACAGTTGGATGGCATCATCAACTCAATGGGCATGAGTTTCAGCAAATTCTAGTAGATAGTGAAGGACAGGTGTCAGGAAGCATTTAACAGGAGGCTTCCTGTGTGCTGTTTTGGATCTGTCAGGAATTCTCTGTTCCTTATTAATTCCTGACTGCTCAGGAATTAAGAGGAGAGGCAAGCCTCTCCCGGGGGCTGAGGAATCCAGGCATTTCCTTCATTAGTTTTTCTATACAGTGATAAGTACCCTCTTCCTTCTTGTGAACCATATGTAAAAGTGATTGTTTACAACTCTCTCTCTCTTTAATATGGATCGCCTATGTTTTGTAAGTCTGGAATTTTAATCTTTACCTTTGCTGAGAATAACTACCTTGTAAGACAGTATATATGCCCACACCATGTTGATTAAAACACCTTCGCTCCATCAGAGCTTTGGTCCCCCTGTCTTTCTTTCTCTTTCTCTTTCTCTTTCTCCCTCTCTCCCACTCCCTCTCTCTCTTTTTTCAGGCTGATACCCTGGAGGGCAGAGGCTCTCTGAGTTCACTTTCCTGCCTGGGCTTCTAAGACCCTCTTGAGAAGGTGCCCTGCACCTTCACTCCATCGAGAGGGCACCTGAGGCCTTTGTGAACAGAGCAAGCCCCATGTAGGGGCTTTATTGGCTTTCTGCGTAAACCAAGGAATATCAGCCTCTTTCTCTCTCCTTTACTTTCTTATTGGTTGACTCCAGACCACCAGGTTCCAGTCCATTAAAGGACCTCAACAGACAGGGAAGCCTGGCATACTGCAGTTCATGGGATCCGAAAGAGTTGGACAGGACTTAGTGACTGAACAAAAACAAGAACCTAAGAAAGCAGGCTTCTAGCTTGTTGGAGGGTCAGGACTTTCAGTCCCCTGTGCCCTCCACTCACCACTGGCAGCCATGGCGGAGGGGAAAGAAGATGGAAATTGAGCTTAATCATCCATGGCCTATGATTTAATTAACCATGCTTATGTAATGAAGCCTCCATTAAGAAAGAAAGACAAAGAGAGGAAAGAAAGAAAGCAAAGAAGGAAAGAGAGCTTCTAGGGCAGTGAACAAGTAAAAATTTGTTCATACACCTCCCATACATTGACCCTATGAATCTTTTCATCTGGCTGTTGATTTGTGTCATTTAAAATCCTTTGTAATAAATCAGTAATCCAGTGAGTAAACTGGTTTCCTGAATTCTGTGAACCACTCTAGCAAATTAATCAAGCACAAGGATTGGGTTGTGGGATAATGTAATTTATAGCTGGTTGTTCAGAAACAAAGGCAACAAAATGGACTGTGATTGGTATCTGAAGTGGAAGTCTGTCTTGGGGACTGAGCCTTTTACTTGTGGAATCTGATGCTCTCTCCAGATAAATAGTGTCAGAATTGAGTGGGATTATAGGATATCCAGGTTGGTGGTATGGGGGAAAGACTCACATGTTGAAACAGAGTGCAGAATTGGAGGAGTGCAGTGATGGAGCCTGCCCACAGAGCATACTGGGAGGAGCACAAAAGTCAATAGTAATGGCTATTGTTTCATTTGACCTTTACAACCCCAAGAGAAGAATAAGCTTTATTGTTCCTATGTTCTGCAGATGAGAAAACAGAGATCCAGAAAGATTAAACAATTTTAATAGTGATAGCTCATCTAGAAACTAAAGCACACAGGTGCTCTGACTACAAAAATCAATGCTGTGAGCTTTCTATGACTTAATATTTTTCTCTCTAGTCCATGAATATTTTCCATGATACAGTTGTGGACTCTGTTTTCTGTGTTTACTATGTTTAGAATCTGAACAATAAGGCCCAAATCACCTCTCAGGAAGCTCAATATGCTTTTCATTCTCTCTAACTCAGGGTTTCATTTTGCTTTGTTTCTTAAATAATTCATTTCTCATTTATAACTTAATAAAATAAAATTCTTCCTAAACAATTGGAAATCTGAAGCAATAATAATTTTTATGGGCAGAGATTCTGCAAAAGGATACAGAATACGAAATTGCTATGTGGGGAAATTTATAATGTTCTGGGAATCTGAAAAAATAAAAACAAAAGCCAATACAAACTGTATTGGTTTGTATCAGTTCAGTCACTCAGTCGTGTCTGACTCTTTGTGACCACATGGACTTCAGCAAGCCAGGCTTCCCTGTCCATCACCAACAACTCCCGGAGCTTACCTAAACTCATGTCCATGGTATTGGTGATGCCATCCAACCATCTCAACGTCTGTCATCCCCTTCTCCTCCCACCTTCAATCTTTCCCAGCATCAGGGTCTTTTCAAATGAGTCAGTTCTTTGCATCAGGTAGCCAAAGTATTGGAGCTTCAGCTTCAGCATCAATCCTTCCAATGAATATTCAGGACTGATTTTCTTTAGGATGGACTCAGTTGGATCTCCCTGCAGTCCAAGGGACTCTCAAGAGTCTTCTCCAACACCACAGTTCAAAAGCATCAATTCCTCAGCGCTCAGCTTTCTTTATAGTTCAACTCTCACATTCATATAACCATTTTGCCTTTTTGCATTTCTTTTTTGGGGGGATGGTCTTGATCACTGCCTCCTGTACAATATTAGGAGACTCTGTCCATAGTTCTTCAGGCACTCTGTCTAACAGATATAATCCCTTGAATCTATTTGTCACATCCACTGTATAATCATAAGGGATTTGATTTAGGTCATACCTGAATGGTCTAGCTGTTTTCCCTACTTTCTTCAATTTAAGTCTGAATTTGGCACTAAGGAGTTCATGATCTGAGCCACAGTCAGCTCCCAGTCTTTTTTTGCTGACTGTATAGAGCTTCTCCCTCTTTGGCTGCAAAGAACATAATCAGTCTGATTTCTGTGTTGACCATCTGGTGATGTCCATATGTAGAGTCTTCTCTTGTGTTGTTGGAAGAGGGTGTTTGCTATGGCCAGTGTGTTCTCTTGGCAAAATTCTGTTAGCTTTTGCCCTGCTTTGTTTTGTACTCCAAGGTCAAATTTGCCTGTTACTCCAGGTGTCTCTTGATTTCCTCCTTTTGCATTTCAGTCCCCTATAATGAAAAGGACATCTTTTTTGGGTGTTAGTTCTAGAGGGTCTTGTAGGTCTTCATAGAACCACCCAACTTCAGCTTTTCCAGCATTGCTGGTTGAGGCATAGACTTGGATTACTGTGATATTGAATGGTTTGCCTTGGAAATGAACAGAGATCATTCTGTCATTTTTGAGATTGCATCCAAGTACTGCATTTTGGATTTTTGTTGACTATGACGTCTACTTCATTTTTTTTCTAAGGGATTCTTGCCCACAGTTGTAGATATAATGGTCATCTGAGTCTTCTGTTGTTTAGTGCCACTCTAATAGAGTCAGGTCTGGTACTAATAATTTAAATGGAAAATTTGCATTAGAGTGTTGTCTCTATAGCTTCCAATCAAACTGTTAGGTAGGACATTGGACCTTAGTTTTAGGTTCAATAAAACAAAGGTAAAAATATTTACCCTTTGAGATATTGCTAAAGTTATGTCAAATGTGGCATCATGATCTCCATTGGGTTACCATTATCAAAACCAGAGACCCAGAGAAGAAAGGGAGAAAGGTGCAGAGTACTTACTTAAAGAGATAATGACTGAAAATTTCCCAAGTCTGGGGAGAACTTTGGAAATCCAAGTTCATGAAGCACAAAGTTTCCCTCTAAAATTTCAACCTGAAAGATCTTCTCCAAGACAGCATAATAAAACTGTTCAAAGAAAGAGAGAATTTCAAAAACACCAAGAGAAAAAAAATATCATATACAGAGAACCACTATAAGTATGTCAGCAGATTTCTCAGCAGGCAAATTACAGTCCAGGAAACAGGGTAATATATTGAAAATGCAGAAAGAAAAAACTGCTAGCCAAAATATTTTACTTGGCAAAGCTGTCCTTCAGAAATGGAGTGGCAATAAAGACTTTCCCAAACAAACAAAAGCTGAGGAATTTTATCATGACTAGATCTGCCTTCAAGAATGCTGAAAGCAGCTTTTCAAAATGAAAAAAGGGATTCTAATTAGTAACATGAAAACATATGAAAATATAAAACACCTGTAAGGATAAGTATTAATATATGGTCAAATATAGAAAACTATAATACTGTATTACGTTGGTGTGCTAAGAACTTAACTCTATTATAAAGCCTGCTACTGCCGTTGCTAAGTCGCTTCAGTTGTGTCCAACTCTGTGCTACCCCATAGACGGCAGCCCACCAGGCTCCTCTGTCCCTGGGATTCTCTAGTGGAGAGGGTTGCCATTTCCTTCTCCAATGCATGAAAGTGAAATGTGAAAGTAAAGTCACTCAGTCGTGTCTGACTCTTTGCGACCCCATGGACTGCAGCCTACCAGGCTCCTCCATCCATGGGATTTTCCAGGCAAGAGTACTGGAGTGGGTCCCGACTGCTTTCTCCAAATATAAAGCCTAATGGACAAAATTATAAAAATAACTTGTAGCTACAATGTGTCAATGAATATACAATATAGAAAGAGGTAAATTGTGACATCCAAAACAAAATGTGTGTGTGGTTAATTAAAAGGGTAGAATTTTTGTATGCAATTGAAGTTCTGTTGTTATTAGAATAAAATAGACTATGATGACTATGTGCTCAGTCACTCAGTCTTTGTGACCTTATGGACTGTATCACACCAGGTTCTCTGTCCATGGAACTTTCCAGGTAAGAACACTGGAGTAGGTTGCCATTCCTACTCCAAGGGATCTTTTTGACTGAGGGATTGAACCTGTGTCTCCTGCTTCTCTTGCATTGGCATATGGATTCTTTACCAGTGCCATCTGGGAATGTTTTATATAAGTCTAATGGTGACCACGAAACAAAAATCTACAGTAGATACACAAAAGAAAAAGGGAAGGGAAGAAAAAACTACCAGTATGGAAAATCATCAGTTACCAAAGGAAGGCATCAAGGGAAGAAAGGAACAAGAAAACTACAGAACAACCAGGAAACAATTCAGAAAAAAGGATAAGTCCTTACCTATTAATAATTATTTAAGTGTAAAAGGATTAAACGATCCAATCAGAAAGTATACAGCGGCTGAATGGATTTGAAAAAAAAAAAAAATGCCCAAATATATATTGCTTACAAAGACTCACTTCAGCTTTAAGGACACACATAAGCTTAAAGTGGAGGGAAAGAAAGGGATTTTCTAAGAAAATGGAAGTCAAAAAAGAATAGGAGGTAACTATATTCATATCAAACAAAATAGATTTTAAAAAAGTAACAAGAAACAAAGAAGGTTGTTATATGATGATAAAGAGGTCAGTTCATCAAGAGAACACAACAATTTAAAATATATATGTGAGATTCCCTGGTGGCTAATTGGTGAAGAATCCATCTGCAATGCAGAAGACATGGGTTCCAACCCTGGGTTAGGAAGATCCCCTGAAGAAGAAAATGGCAACCCACTCCAGTATTCTTGCCTGGAGAGTCCTGTGGATGGAGGAGCCTGGTGGGTCCATGGGGTTGCAAAAGAGTCAGACACAGCCTAGCAACTAAACAACAATGGCAAATATACATAACAACAAATATATATGCACCCAACATCAGAGGACCTAAATTTACACAAATAGTAACAGATCTGAAGGGAGAAATAGACATCAATAATAGTAGGGGACTTCAATAGCCCGCTTTCAACAATGGATAGATCATTCAGACAGAAAATCAGTAAGGAAGCATTGGACTTGACCTGTACTTTAGACCATATGAACCTAAAAGGCAGACACAGAACATTTCATCCTATGGCAACAGACTATACATTCATCTTAAGTACACATGGAACGTTCTCCAGGCTGATCGTGTCACAAAACAAGTCTTAGGAAATTTATGAAGAGTGAAATATACCAAGTATCTTTTCTGAGCAAAATATTGTAACACTAGAAATAAAGACAGGAGATCAATCGAAGAATTCACATATATGTAGAAATTATACAACTCCTAAACAAAAAGCTAATCAAACAAGAAATCAAAAGGAAATAAAAAGTATCTTGAAACAAATAAAAATGGTAGCACAACATACCCAAACTTACAAGATGCAGTAAAAACAGTTCTAGGAGAGAAGTTTATGAATAATCACTTGGAAAAATAAAATCTGACCTCTCTCTTATACCACTCACAAAAATTAGCCCCAAATGGATTAAAGGCTTAAATTTAAAATGTGAACTAAAAAACTATTAGAAGAAAATATGGAAAAAGCTCCTTGACATTATTTTTTGCGATGGTATTTTAGATATGACACCAAAAGCACAAGCAACAAAATCAGAAACAAGTGTAACTCTATCAAACTGACAGCTTTTTTACAGCAAAAGAAACAACCAACAAAATGAGAAGGCAGCCTAAGGGACTGGGGAAAATATTTGCACACTATCTGATGAGGGGTTAATATTCAAAATGTGTAAGGAACTCATATGACTCAATAGCAAGAAACATAAAAAAATAAGCTAAATAATATAATTTAATCCAGTTCAGAGAACCTGAATAGACATTTTTCATGCAGAGAGACTGTAGAACGATCATTGCCAGGGGCTTAGGGATGGAGAAAATGGGGAAATGTTGGACAAAAAGGACAAACTTTTAGTTTTCAGATGAATAAATCGTAGGAATCTAATGTATAGCATAGTGACTATAGTTAGTAATACCATATTATATATTTGAAAGTTGCTATGGGGGTAAATCTTAAATGTTTTTAACGTACACACAAAGATAAGCATGTGAACTTATGGAGGTATTTACTAACTTTACAGTGGTAACGGTGGTATTATTTCACAATATATATGTTTGTGAAATCATTACCTTGTATATCTTAAACGTATACAATGTATATGTCAATTACATCTTCATAAAATAAGTACTGCTATTTTGACCTTGCATTACCTCAGTCTACAACTAATTTATAAAACATAAGGAGCAGTGGTATTGAGGTCCTAGGCATTGACTCAACAGAAAAAGATTATTTGGGGGAAACATGAAGACAATTTTTCAATAACCTGTTTATAAATACTAGAAAAATAACCCAATTGTTTTAGGTTCAAAATCCAGCCACTCTGTTGCTATAGTGCATAAAGCTCTACACTTTGCTTGGTGTTATTTCTTGCTGCCTCTGAAATATTTTGCAAGCAACCTTTTAATTAACTTCAGTGTTGTTAGTTCTGCCTAATTATTCTCTAGAGGCAAACCAGAAAATACAGACATGAAAATAAAGCTTAATATTACAGTGAAAACAGGTTGGTAGTAGGTAGTGAAAATGACTGAAGAGTAAGTAGGTGATATTTCTGCATAGTCTACACATAGAATAAAAATCTCTATAGCCATGAACACTGCTAAAGTGACACCTCTGGTTATAAAAATTGTAATAGTTTCATAGAGTTTTACACACACAATATAATTAATATATTTTTGTATTTCAGCTTCTGCTGATATCTTAGTCCTGATTTTTAGCGAGCCCTCCCCCTTGCAAGCTTCTAATTTTAATTCATTAAGTAGCTTGTACATTTTCTATGAAAAGACCATCACATAGTACATTTAATTGCCAGGATTTAAAACTCAAGCTAATACAAACAAACCAAAAATCACAAGCTAAAAACCATTTTTAAAATAAGTGTTAATAGAGACTTTTGTTTGTTTATTCTCTATTCTCTAATCACTTAATATTGGACCCACAACACAGATGCAATGCAAAGAAGGATGGTCAGATTTTTTAAAAATTAATCTTAGGATTGCTTATTATGGCAAAAATGGAAGATAGAGTAAATGGAAGTTTCTGTTCCCTGCTGCTACTTCTAGATTTCTATTTTGTAGAAAGAATATCTTTTAGTAAAGTACAGGAAAGTGGTTGCTTTTTCTTCCTTGTGACAAATGAAACTGAATAAATACATATATTTTTTTCCATAATACTTTTTGTGTTCAAAGTTTAAGCAGGCTTCTAGAGGGACAAAACGATGCTATTAAATAAAATGCAAATCTTGAAAGAGCACCTATATTATATGAAAGTGAAAGTCACTCGGTCTCGTCCAACTCTTTGTGACCCCATGGAATATACAGTCCATGGAATTCTCCCAGGCCAGTATACTGGAGTGGGTAGCCTTTCTCTTCTCCAGGGGATCTTCCTGACCCAGGAATCCAACCAAGGTCTCCTGCATTGCAGGCAGATTCTTCACTAACTGAGCTATCAGTTAAGCCCTCTGTATTATATATCTTAGTTCAAAACCATCCAATGCTTATTAGATCAATTCTGCAACCTCACATGCACTTAGGCACTTAGAGGATTTCTACTTTAAATATTCTCACACTTTTCAGAATTTTTCAGCACCTTAGCAGGAGCTCAGAGGCTGCCAAGTGTGCTAAGGATGGACTTAACATAGACTGATGCTGAAGTCCAGGTTATGTCCTCAGTGTAATTTAGTCCACGGGGTCACAAAGCGTTGGACACGTCTGAGACTTTCACTTTCAAGTTCAAGGAGACAAAGTTCTAATCGTTGACAGCTAAAATATATAAAGAACTCATACACACTTTCCTGGAGTCCAGTGGTTTAGACTCTGAACTCCCAATGCAGAGAGCACAGGTTTGACCCTCAATTGGGAAACTAAGGTCCTGCATGCTACACAGTATGGCTAAAAAAAAAAGAACTTATACAACTCAGCAGCAGATATGATAAAAATTGGCAGATGATCTGAATATATATATACTTGAATGTTGCTGAGAGAGTGAAATGAAATGATAAGTAGATGATATGATGCAGATGTTAGTGACACTTTGGTGGTGATCATTTTATAGTATAAAAATGTACAAATCAACACGTTGTATCCCTTAATCACACAGTGTCATATGTCCTTTATGTCTAACAAAACTGGCATAAATAATTAGAATAGAATAGGATATAAATATTGCTCCTAGCAGCCTTTCATGATCTTAAGGAGGGCTAATTCAGATAAAGTGTCTAAATCGAGCACTTCTCAAACTCTAACATGTATTAGAATCCCTTGGACCTCTTGTTAAAAGGAAGGTTCCTGCTCATATCTGGGTGGGACCTGAGCATCTCTTTTCCTAGCAAGCTCCCAGATGATGTCCATGCCATGATCCACTTTGGGGAACAAGAGTTTAAAGCCTAGATCACACTGCTTGACACATAGTCAGCACTTAATGAATAGGTGTTATTTTATTCGCTTATATACCCATGCATAAAATAAGGCCACGACTAGACAAAACATGACATGAAACATTTTGTAAGTCATGTGGGAACTCTACATATTCTTTGCCTTTTGAATGTGCATAAATGTGGCCACAAAATAGTGAGACATAGAAACTGCATGTGATAATCACCCTGGTACCTTGACTGTCTCAAGTTAGGGTCAATGTTAGATTTTGCTAGAATTGAGTACACTTTCTCATCTAACTTTCTAACTTCTCATTGATTAACTTTTAAGACTGAATATTGCTCCTCAAATTATAAGCCCCTTAAACAGCTCTCTAAAAGTTCAGAAATGGTCAAATCAGTACACCCGTTTTGGCTGACAAAATCTAGTCATGGAAGAATATGGAAGGCTGCAGCATGCTGTGATGCTAATGAAACAGTGAGTGAGGGACTTTTCATTTGAAACCTGGAATTACTTTATTTTTTTTTAATTGAAGCATAGTTGATTTACAATATTGTGTCAATCTCTGTACAGCAAAGTGACTCCGTTTTACACACACATATTTTTTAATATTCTTTTCCTTTATGGTTCACCAGAGGACATTCAATATAGTTCCCTGTGCTATATATTAGGACCTTGTTCATCCATTCTAAATACAATAGTTTGCTCTACCAACCCCAAACTCCCAGCCCACCCCTCGCCCTACCCTCTTCCCCCTTGGCAACCATGTCTGTTCTCTATGAGTCTGCTTCTGTTTTGTAAATAGGTTTTTTTGCACCATATTTTTGATTTCACATGAAAGTGACATCATATGATATCTGCCTTTGTCTTTCTGCCTTACTTCACTTGGCATGACAATCTCTAGTTGCACTCATGTTGCTGCAAATGGCATTATTTTACTCTTTTAAATGACTGAGTGGTATTTCATTATATATATCTACTATATCCTCTTTATCCATTCATCTGTTGGTGGACATTTAAATTGTTTCCCTGTTTGGCTATTGTGAACAGTGCTGCTATGAACACAGGGGTGCGTGTATCTTTTTGAATTATAGCTTTGTCTGTGTGTTGTCCAAAGCTGGATTAGTAGATCATATGGTAATTCTATTTTCAGTTTCCTGAAGAACTGGCACACTGTTTTCCATATTAGCTGTACCCACTTACATTTCCACCAACAGTGTAGGAGGGCTCCCTTTTCTTCAAACCCTCTTTAGCATTTGTTACTTGTAGACTTTTTAATGATGGCCATTCTGACAGTTGTGAGGTGGTACCTCATTGTAGTTTTGATTTGCATTTCTCCAGTAATTAGTGATTTGAGCCTACTGACCATCTGTATGTGCCTACTGACCATCTGTATGTCTTCTCTCGAGAAATATCTATTAAAGTCTTAGGCCCATTTTTCAGTTTGGTTATTTTTTTGTTGTTTTTGAGTGGTATGAGTTGTTTGTGTATTTTGTAGTTTAAATTCTTGTCTGCAGTATCATTTGCAAATATTTTCTCACATTCCGTAAATTGTCTTTTTTTAAAAATTTTTTTATGGTTTCCTTTGCCATGCAGGAAGCTTTAATTTTGGTTAGGTTCCATTTGTTTATATTTGTTTTTATTGCTATTACCTTGGGAGATTGACCTTGGTACCATTTATGTCAGAGAATGTTTTGCCTATGCTCTCTTTTAGGAGTTTTATGATGACTTATGTTTAAGTCTTTAAGCCATTTTGAGTTTATTTTTGTGCATGATATGAAGGTGTATTCTAACTTCATTGATTTAGTACATCTGTCCAACTTTCACAGCATCATTTGCTGAAGAAGGTATCTATTTTACATTCATGCCCCGTTTGTCGAAGATTAATTGACCATAGGTATATGGGCTTACTCCTGGGCTTTATATTCTGTTCCATTGATCCATATCCCTTAAAAAAAAAATACTGTTTTGATTATTGTAGCTTTGTGATATTGTCCACAATCTTGGAGAGTTTTGCCTCCTGCCTTTTCCACCCCGCTTCAGGATTGCTCTAGCAGTTCTGGGGGCGTTATGCTTCCATATAATTTTTTGGATTATTTGTTCTAGTTCTGTAAAAAAATATCATGGGTATTTTGATAAGGATTGCCTTAAATCTGTAGATGCTTTGGGTAGTATTATCATTTGAACAATGTTAATTCTTTCAATTCTGGAGCACAGGATATCTTTCCATTGATCTATATCCTCTTTTATTTTCTTTATTAATGTTTTATAGTTCTCAGTATGTAAGTGTTTTACCTCTTTGGTCAAATTTATTCCTAAGTATTTTATTTTCTTCGTATAATTTTAAAAGGTTTTTTTTTTTTTTTTTTTTTTTTTTTTTTTTTTTTTTTTTTTTGTTTTTTTTTTTTTTTTTTAGTATTTTTTTTTTTTTTTTTTTTTTTTTTTTTTTTTTTTTTTTTTTTATATTTTATTATTTTTTTGTTTTTTTTTTTTTTTTTTTTTTGCATTCCCTTTCTGATATTGTATTGTTAGTGTAAAAGAATGCAACCATTGGGGTTACTTTAAACCATGATATTATTTTAAAACATAAGGAAAGGCTTGAAGTTTAATTTTGAGTATCCTTACAAACGGAATACAGAGGGACAACTTCAAACACTGAACTGGAAAATATTACTGTACATGGAAATCTATTTAAAAATCACCATGGAATACCCATGGACTGCTGGTATGAGCATTTTGGAAAACCTATGGGCAGAGTCTGCTAAAGCTGAAGGTCTGTATGCCATATGACCCACCTATGGAATCCCACTTGTAGGCACACAACAGGAAACCATACGCGTGCTCACTGAGGGACATGCACGAGAGTGCTTAAAGCAGTACTAGTCACTCTAACCCAGAGCAATCACAGACCAAAGGACCATGAATGGTAGAATGCTTAAGTGGCATATCATACAACAGAACCACACAGCAATGCAACCAGTGGAACTACAGCTGTGGCAACAATGTGGATGAATCTCAAAATTATGTTGAGCAAAAGAAATAAAATTCAAAATAATGAAATTAAATATAGACATGGAAAACCAGCTTATAGTTACCAAGAGGGGATCAAGGGGGATAAATTAGGAGTTTGGGATTAACATATGCACACTACTATATATAAAATAGGTAACCAATAAGGACCTATTGTATAGCAAGAGAAATTATACTCAATATTTTTTAATAACCTAAAAGGGAAAAGAATCTGAAAAAGAATATTATATACCTATAGCTGAATCACATTGCTGTATACCTGAGACTAACATATCATTGTAAATCAAATATATTCAATAAAAAATAAAACTTACAAAAGTGAAATTAAAATCAAACAAAATTAACCTATGGTCTTAATTTTGGATGGCGCCACCACTTGGTGTGGGGGCCATAGGAAGGACTGCTACAGTGCTGGTCATGGTCTGTTTCTTAGTCTGGACACTGGCTACAGAGCATGTAAGCTTGTGATAAGCTGTCTAGCTGCTCGCTTGTAATTTGTGCAGTTTACTCTTTGTATGCTATATATTGATAAAATGTACATTACAAAAACCCCTGAGACTGTCTTAAAAGTGATTAGCACTTCTGAAGTGCTTGGTTATTCTAGTCAGTAAAGTATTTGAGAAAAAATAAATGATATGCTTCTGAATTTTTAATCTGTCTTTGATCTGACACATCTTCACTCAGATCCATTCTTTAAAAGATGATGTCAAAAGAAAAATTTTCAGAAATACACGGAGGGATGATGTGGGGTGGGAGATGGGAGAGGGGTTCATGTTTGGGAGTTCGTGTACACCCGTGGCAGATTCATGTCAATGTATGCCAAAACCTATAGAGTACTGTAAAGTAAAATAAAGTAAAATGGAAGCTCTAAAAAAAAAAAAAGTAGCATGTTTCTTAAAGGAGGGCTACAGCCTCCCAATTTCTATTTTCTTTTCACGAACCTGTGAGGTTCCTTGAGCAAAAGCCAATTAAACAATCACAGACTCAAGGGACCCCTTCCTTCTTCTGGCCAAGACAAACAGTCAGGGAGCAGAACTTGGGAGGCAAAAATCGAAAGATCTGAAAAGGGTTCCTGAGTTTTCTCAAAAGCTGCAAGAACAATGGATCTGTCCTGAACCACCCACCATTAACCACATCGATGCAGATGAACTTTAAAAAGAAAGAAACAAAAGCTGTAAATTTCTTGGGGAATGAATCATTATTGAAAATAATTAGCCCACATGCAAGATGCCATTTCTAGGTGCTTCCAAAGCTTTTTAATATTCCCCTCATTTCATCTGTCCCTAAAACACATCTCTCAATCCAAATAAGTCTCCTTTTTTTATTGCAAGATCTCCTGGTTGGGTCTCTGAGGTTGGTCCCTGAGGAATCATACGATTTTCATTCCAAATCCAGCTTGTTTGTGGGGAGAAATCTGTTAAATGAGCTTTTCCAGTGTACACCACTGTTCCTGTTCATTTGTTTCCCTTCAGCTTTCCTCAGCTGAAATTAGCTCTTTTAAAGCTGTTTTTTTTTTTTTTAAACAGCACCTTGCAGTTTACAATCTCTTACTCATAGTGCCCAAATAGGAAAAGCTCTGAAAACTAAGTTTCCTTTAAATTTAATGACAAAATCAGAACTCACATAAAACTGTTTATAAAGTCTATTTATCTCTCTTACTGTGAATTTTTATGTTTCCTTGCAGAGATTTAAATGTGTTTATTACAAGATGCTGCTTTAGACTTCCCTGGAGATGTAATACAATATGCCAGGTATGCACTGCATTAACTTTCTACACTTGCCAAATTTCCAGTTCCAATGCACATCTGGGATTGTGGAGCTGTAAACAAAAATTCTTCTCCAGGAGTGGAAATGAACTTATTCAGCTACTAGAGAGATTTAGGTTAAATTTAAGCAGCCATCTGATGGCCAGAAGAGTGTTTCAAATGGATATTTTCTCCCCAAAAGACTGTATAGAGAGATCAGAACCAATATTTAACTTGGAATTCAAACTTAAAAGTGAATTCCAGGCTGACTACAGGACTCTGAACCCTATTATCTGGTCTTTTTCTTACTGGTGAGTAAGGAGGTAGATACAGGATGCAGCTCAACACGTTTGGGGTGAGTCACATGATTAGGAAGAATGGAGGATAAAATATGAGTGTTATTGGAAATGTTTGGTGTGCCCATTTTTAATGTCTGAAGCAGGTGATAAAACTCAGTTCCCTGAATCCATTGTGGATTCGTCAATTGAGAGGGTTATTAGAGTGATGATCTTGGTGGAACCTACTTGCCTCCCACTTGAAAGAGTCCTCTGTGTGATAATAAAGAGATTGTGAGACTTTGCAAACTAAGAAACCTCTGTATTTCATTTGCTTGAACTTCCATAACCATGAATGTCAAGCTTAGCTGCACAAGCCATGTTGCATAGAGGAGGTATGGTAATTTAACCAAACTGTAGATGGCTGGTTCTCTACTTTGGTGCAGCCTTTAGAAAGAGATTAATGCTTGTAGCCCACACTCAGAGATTCACATTTGTCTGGAGGGCTCCTTGAATATTAGAAGTTTAAAGTTACTAGGTGATTTGACCAATTAGCCAGATCTGGGACTCCTGCTTCAAAGAAGCCTCTTAAAAAATTGGAAGATATACCATCTCCCAAGATGTTTTGGGGGTATGTCTTTATAATGACTTTGATAAAGCTATTATAAGGGACATTATATCAGCTAGTTATCACTATGTGACAAAACCAGGGGTAAGGGCTAAGGGCTAGACAGAAGGTCGAGGAGTTTTTGCAGTAGTTAGCTAATCAAGGATTAAAAAGGAACAATGTAGACAGAACAAAAGAATGGAATGAGATTGACATCTGCTCACCAAGCAGAAGAGATTAAGAAGAAGTGACAAGATTACACAGAAGAGCTATACAAAAAAGATCTTAATGACCTGGATAACCTCCATGGTGTGGTCACTCACCTAGAGCCACACTGCCTGGAGTGTTTGTTGCCTCAAAGAGCATTTCTAGGAACAAAGCTAGTGGAGGTGATAGAATTCCAGTTGAGTTATTTCAAATCCTAAAAAATAATGCTGTTAGAATGCTGCACTCAATATGTCAGCAAATTTGGAAAACTCAGCCATGGCCACATGACTGGAAAAGGTCGATTTTTATTCCAATCCCAAAGAAAGGCAATGCCAAAGAATATTCAAACTACTGTACAGTTGTGCTCATTTCACATGCTAACAAAGTTATACTCAAAATCTTTCAAGCTAGGCATCAGCAGTATGTGAGCCAAGAACTTTCAGTTGTACAGCTGGATTTAGAAAAGGCAGAGGCATAAGAGATCAAATTGTCAGCATATGCTGGATCATAGAAAAAGCATGGGAATTCCAGAAAAACATCTACTTCTACTTCATTGACTATGCCAAAACTTCTGATTCTGTGGGTCACAACAAACTGGAAAATTCTTAAAGAGATGGAAATACCAGACCACCTTACCTGTCTCCTGAGAAACCTGTATGCAGGTCAAGAAGCAACTGGATATGGAACAACAGACTGGTTCCAAACTGGGGAAGGAGTACCTCAAGGCTGTATATTGTTACCCAGGTTATTTAACTTATATGCAGAGTACATCNTAAAGAGATGGAAATACCAGACCACCTTACCTGTCTCCTGAGAAACCTGTATGCAGGTCAAGAAGCAACTGGATATGGAACAACAGACTGGTTCCAAACTGGGGAAGGAGTACCTCAAGGCTGTATATTGTTACCCAGGTTATTTAACTTATATGCAGAGTACATCATGCAAAATGCCCAGCTGGATGAATCATAAGCTGGAATCATGATTGCTGGGAGAAATATCAACAACCTCAAATATGCAGATGATACCAATCTAGTGACAGAAAACTAAGAGGAACTAAAGAGCCTCTTGATGAGATTGAAAAGGCTGGCTTAAAACTCAACAGTCAAAAACTCTAAGATCATGGCATCCAGTCACATCACTTCATGGCAAACAGAAGGGGGGAAAGTGGAAACAGTGATAGACTTTATTTTCTTGGGCTCCAAAATCACTGCAGATGGTAACTGAAGCCATGAAATTACAAGATGCTTTCTCCTTGGAAGGAAAGCTATCACAAACCTAGACAGCATATTAAAAAGCAGACATCACTTTGTTGACAAAAGTGTGTATAGTCAAAGCTATGGTTTTGCTGGTAGTCATGTATGGATATGAGAGTTGGACCACAAAGAAGGCTGAGCACCGAATAATTGATGTTTTTGAACTGTGGTGTTGGAGAAGACTCTTGAGAGTCCCTTGGACTGCAAGGAGATCAAAGCAGTCATTCCTAAAGGAAATCAGTCCTGAATATTCATTGGAAGGACTGATGCTGAAGCTGAAGCCCCAGTACTTTGGCCACCTGATGTGAAGAACTGACTCAGTGGAAAAAGCCCTGATGCTGGGAAAGATTGAAGGCAAAAGAAGGGAATGACAGAGGATGAGATGTTTGGACGGCATCGTTGCCTCAATGGGCATGAGTTTGATCAAACTCCAGGAGATAGGAAAGGATAGAGCAGCCAGTGTCCACGAGGCCACAAAGAGGTGGACATGACCTAGAAACTGAACACCACCATTATTGGTTGAATTGAGTTTAGTTGTCAGTCTGAGCACAGGGACTGCTCAAAGTCACTGGTCTTTCATCACTCTCAGCTGGTTAAACATGATGAAATACAGTGTTCATTTTGGTATATTTTTAAACTAAAACTCTAAAAGAGTAGGGCTCAGGCTTTAATATGCACACAAATCCCCTGGGCATCTTGTTGAGATGCAGATTCTAATTCCCTAGGCCTGAGATGATTCTGAGATCCTGTCAGTGGCCAGGAGACTGTTTTTCAAGGCCAGAGTTTTTCAAACTTCACTGTTCCTTGGAATCACCTGGAGAGACTGTTAAACGCAAGCCTACCCTCACATCCTGATTCTGTAAGTCTAGGGTGGACCTAAAATTCTGAACATTCCTGCCAGGTGATGCTGCTAATTCAGGACCACACTTTAAGTTTAAAAAAAAAATCAGTTAAACAAAACAGTTACTCTTTTGGAATTATTGTTAATATCTGAATATTTACTTTCAAATTGAAATAAGCATCTAGGTGAAATATTGAATAAAAATTTCCTTGTGAGCTTTCTGTGTTAAAATTCAATCATTCAGCTGAAATTTGTATTTATTACTGAAAGAGGAAAATGCTATTATAATGAACAATTGTGAAAGGTTTTTACAATTTTAGGTAAAAAATTAATTATTAAAAACTTTTAAATAGTTAAATCAATAAAGAAATAAATAGGAATATTAAGCATGAATGCTGGGTAACTTTAGGAAGAATAAATTATTCTTCTTGAGGCAATAAATCTTTGTACAATTTTAAATGAGAATAGGCTGAATAATTGAGATTATCTACAAATCATGTTTATAGAGTTTGCATAATTATTAGATTTTTATCATTCATGAGATTGAACAAAATACCTTCAAAAATTATATTTCCATTTTGCTATTTAATTCCATTTCAGATGTGAGTTTTTAAAGAAAACAGCCTCTCCTAGAAGTTCATTTTAAGTTGACTATATTTGGCTTCAGCCTATATTTTAACACTAGGCTATTTGGCATTTAGCCAAATTGAGGATTTGGTACACTTCCAACATGACTCAAGAGCTGGATTAAGGGAGCTCCTAAGATACTGGGTCATGAATGGATGTGAGAGTTGGACTGTGAAGAAGGCTGAGCACAGAAGAATTGATGCTTTTGAACTGTGGTGTTGGGGAAGACTCTTGAGAGTCTCTTGGACTGCAAGGAGATCCAACCAGTCCATTCTGAAGGAGATCAACCCTGGGATTTCTTTGGAAGGAATGATGCTAAAGCTGAAACTCCAGTACTTTGGTCACCTGATAAGAAGAGTTGACTCATTGGAAAAGACTCTGATGCTGGGAGGGACTGGGGGCAGGAGGAGAAGGGAATGACCGAGGATGGGATGGCTGGATGGCATCATGGACTCGATGGATGTGAGTCTGAGTGAACTCCGAGAGATGGTGATGGACAGGGAGGCCTGGTGTGCTGCGATTCATGGGGTCGCAAAGAGTCAGACACGACTGAGTGACTGAACTGAACTGAAAGATACTGGGTCAAGCACTGTCCCAAGGGTTTCTGTTCCTGATGAACTGGAGCATCTCACATCTCCCCAGCCAGTTCTCCTCACTGAAGATCTTGGGGAAGTCAAAGCCAGTCCATGCCTTCTTTCAAAGATCAAGTGAGATTAGGGTTGCCAGATTAAATACAGGATTCCCAGTTAAATTTGAATTTCTGATAAATCATTTTTTAGTGGATGGATGCCCAATGCAATATGTGAGACATTCCTGTATTTCTTTTTGCTATGTCTCACATTATTAGGCCCCAGGTGCAAGATATTTGTCCATGGATTATAATACACCTTTATTTCAGTAATTTTAAAATGTGGGGGGAAATGAATATCTTAGAATTAAAAAACATGATACTTTGACTTGCCTCATTTATATAATGAGAATATCATTATTTTATTGAATAAACATGAAGATCCAATCAAGAAATTAATAATCAGCTCTTGTTGCTCAATCCAGTTTTGAATTGCACAACAGGAAATTTAGCTTCCAAGGTAGAATGTTTTCCAGTGACTGCTCCTGTCAAAGTAGCATAAGAGGAGGTTACAACTTCTTATAGACTTTTTAGGACAAATATTGTATAATTCCACTTACGTGAATTATCTAAAATAGTCAGAATCATAGAAAGTAGAAAGGTGATTACTGTGAGTTAGTGGGGGAATGGAGGTAGAGTAATTAATATTTACTGGGTATAGAGTTTCAGTGTTACAAGATGAAAAAGCTTTAGAAATCTATTGCAAGAAATGCGAATATCTTTAACTCTGCTTGACCACTTACAAATGGTTAAGATGGCAAGTTTAATGTCATGTATGTGTTACTTCAATGAAAACATTCTTACAGTCTTTTTGTTTGAAGTTCCTTCCTGTGTGCGTCAATACTAAGTCAGTCTTGTGATCATTGAGTGGAGAATTATCTTTATGATGAAAATGCATCAGAATTCAATGTCATATAAACAGAAAGTAGCTGAATCCACGAGTCTGTATCACCTATGCACTCATCCATCCTCTGATCCATTCATACATGCATGCATCCATCAATCCATAGATTTATTCATTTAATAATTCACCTGACAGCTATTGAATTTCTATTTTGTGCCCAGTACTGGGATTAGCTATGAAGGAAACAGAAATGGAAAAAGTCCTTCTGTTCAAGGAAAGGTCCAAAAATGTATTGCAATGCCCTACTTCTTAAGAGACTATAATACTTTTTGCATCTCAAGTCTCTGGAAAATAGTTAATTTCTTCTTTCACATGTAATTCTCATCCCTTTCCCTTATTGACTATTCAAATCCCACCCATTTCTTCAAAGGCAACTCACATCCTCCTATTCTATGAAGTCTTTCCTGGATATTACAAATCTCTCTCTTCCTCAGATTCCTAAGTTCATTAAGGTACCTAATTTGGCTGCTAACTGGGCATTGGTTGAGTAAAATATATAAAGTGTTAGAGAGTTAAATGGGCTAAGAGGAAAAATCAAGTGGGAAGAGAGGATATTAATATCTGCAAAAGAGTTGGGTTGAAACTGTAAATGAAGTAACCAGTAAAACTCTTACACAAAAGCAGAATTCTGAGTAGTAACGTGAATGAAGTAAGGGGTAAGCCATCTGGGTATTTGGGAGTGTCAGTTCAAGCAAAAAGAAAAATTAATAGAATGGTCCTGATCTGGGAGTGTGCCTAGTATGTTGGAGGAACTGGAAGGAGACCACTGTGGTTGCAATGAAGTCAACAAAGGACTGAAACTGAGAATGAAGTCAGAGAGGACATAGAACCAGGTCATGTGGAGCCTGTAGGTTTTAATAAGAATTTTGGCTTTTACTCTGACTGGAATAGGGTGTCAATGAAGGGTTTGAGAGGAGAAGTGATCAGATCTAACATTTATTTTCTCTCTACTTATCTTTAATATAATCTCTTCATCCTCTGAGTTGAGAATAGAACATGAAGTTGGGTAGAAGTGAGGAGGCTACTGTAATAATTTAATCAAGAAATAATGATGGCGGGAACCAGTGGTGGCAGTGAGGTAGACAGAAGCAGTTGAATTTGGACTGTATTTAAAAACAGCTGTTAGGATTTGCTAATGGATCAGAGGTGGGATGTGAAAGAAACAGAACAAAAAATCACGCTTGTGCAACTAGAAGCAGCCTTGACTAAGAATGGAAAGGTTGTTTGGAGTGTATATCCAGTTTGAAGTACACAGATGGTATTGAAAGCCAGGATACTGGGTGAAACCAGCTAAGGAGAGCATGTAAGTAGAAAAGAGAAAATATCTGAGGGCTGAGCCCTAGAGATGTTGCTGTAATTATCTCCATCAGAGCAGAACACTCTGTCCTGCCAGAAAGGAGTGCTGCCCAAGTCTTCATGATCCTTAAATCTTAAGACAGGTTAGGAAATCCTCTGGAGTGGAAATTATAAATGTTCACTGGGCATCTTTGGCATTAAGGAGAAAACAGAAAAGAGGAACTTTGGAGATAAAAATAGAGAGCTCTATGAGCACTCTGTGATACCTGTAAGCTGTCTATAGCATGTGAAGTGGACACAACCTATATAAGAGAGAATAAGATAAAAATAAGAAACGATCTGATAAATGAAGAAGAATCAATGTCACAAGTGTGACCGTGTGACACTAATTCTGTACTACCAACTGGATGTCCAACAAATAAATTCTGATACTAACTCCCCAGCGTTAGTGCAGACCCCACAGATTAGGACCACCTCAGACACTAGCCACAAAATCAGATTCCAGGACATCTGCACTTATAAACAGTTGGTTACAAATTCAGGAGCCGCCCAAACCTCTCACGGTTTATAATTTGCTAGAATAATTTGCGGAATACAGGAAAGTACTATTCTTAACAATTACAGTTTTCTGTTAAGAGTATGGATCTGACAGATGGAGCGAGGCATGGGGCAAGGTTGGAAGATAAGGCAGTGCTGTCTTCTCATGGAATTCAGGTATGTCACTCCCAGCACATCGGGTCATTCACTCACCAACCAAGAACCTCCCATGAGCTTCTGTGTGATGGTAAACTGTAGTATCAACTTGATTGGGCCACTAGTCGCCTAGATATTTGGTTAACCATTATTTCTGGGTGTGTGTGTGAGGTGGTTCTGGAAGAGGTTACCATTTGAATCAGTAGACTGAGTAAAGCAGATCGTCCCCCATCAATGGAGGTGGGCTTCACCCAATCCATTGAAGACCTGAAAAAGCATGAGTAAGAAAGAATTCCTTCTCTCGACCTGGCTGTCTTTGAGCTAAGATATTGCTCTTCTCCTTCCCTTGGACTAGGGTTTGGATGGGAACTATATTATTGACTCTCCTGGGTCTCCAGTTTGCCAGCTGCAGACCTTGGAATTATCAGCCTCTATAAGGAAATGGCAACCCACTCCAGTATTCTTGCCTGGAGAATCCCATGGACGGAGGAGCCTGGTGGGCTACAGTCCACAGGGTTGCAAAGAGTCCAACATGACTGAGCGGCTTCACTTTCATAATAATATGAACCATTTCTCATAGAAAAATCTATGAACACAGAGAAACAGGCGAGCTCTTCGTCTCTCCCTCACTCGCTCATGCTTTCAATTGACCCTTCAACAACATGCGTTTGAACTGCACACTTCACTCATATGTGGATTTTTTTCAATAAATGCTATAATACTACATGATTTACAGTTAGTTGAATCCATAGATGCCAAACCACAGATATGGAAGATTGATTATAAAGTTATGCACAGATTTTCTACTGCACAGGGGTCAGTGCTCCTGACTGCCACACTGTTCAAGGGCCGACTGTATACTGTCGGTCCTTGAGAACCCAGATTAATGCACTTGGTCTCCAGAGAGTTTCTTGTGGTTTCAATACTTGGGTGTGATTGATCATATCACTGTCATATGATTGAACTCCATCTCCACCCCCACCCCTCCTTCTAGGAGGTTGTTGTTCAACTGCGCAGTCGTGTCCGACTTATTATGACTCCATGGACTGTAGCACACCAGGCTTCCCCATCCTTCACCACCTCCCAGAGCTTGCTTAAACTCATGTCCATTGAGTCAGTGATGCCATCCAACCGTCTCATCCTCTGACGTCCCCTTCTCCTCCTGCCCTTAATCTTTCTCGGCATCAGGATCTTTCCAATGAGTCAGCTCTTCGCATCAGGTGTCAACGTATTGGAGCTTCAGCATCAGTATCAGTCCTTCCAATGAATATTCAGGACTGATTTCTTTTAGGATTGACTGGTTTGACCTCCTTGCTGATCAAGGGACTCTCAAAAGCCTTCTCCAACACCACAGTTAAAAAGAACTAATTCTTCGATGCTCAGCCTTCTTTATGGTCCAACTCTTATGTACATACATGACTACTGGAAAAACCATAGCTTTGACTATACGGACATTTGCTGGCAAAGTAATGTCTCTGCTTTTTAATATGCTGTTTGTAATAGCTTTTCTTCCAAGGTGCAAGTGTCTTTTTTTGTTGTTGTTGTATGTACTTAAATTTTTAGCAAGTGTCTTTTAATTTCATGGCTGCAGTCACCATCTGCAATGATTTTGGAGCCCAAGAGAATAAAGTCTGTCACTGTTTCCATTGTTTCCTCATCTATTTGCCATGAACTGACGGGACCAGATGACAAGATATTCGTTTTTTGAATGTTGAGTTTTTAGCCAGGCTTTTCACCCTCCTCTTTCACCTTCATCAAGAGGCTTTTTGGTTCCGCTTTACTTTCTGCCATAAGGATGGTGTCATCTGCATTTCTGAGGTTATTGATATTTCTCCCGGCAATCTTGATTCCAGCTTGTGCTTCAGTCAGCCCAGCATTTCGCATGATGTACTCTGCATAGTAGTTAAATAAGCAGGGTTACAATATACAATTTTGATATACTTCTTTCCAAATTTGGAACCAGTCCACTGTTTCATGTCTGGTTCTAACTGCTGCTTCTTGACCTGCATACAGGTTTCTCAAGAGGCAAGTATGGTGGTCTGGTATTCCCATCTTTTTAAAGAATTTTCCACAGTTTGCTGTGATCCACACAGTTAAAGGCTTTAGTGTAGTCAATGAAGTGGAAGTGGAAGTTTTTCTGAAATTTTCTTGCTTTTTCTGTGATTCAGTGGATGTTGGCAATTTGATCTCTGGTTCATCTGCCTTTTCTAAATCCAGACTGAATATCTGGAAGTTTTTGGTTCAAGTACTGTTGAAGACTAGCTTGGAGAATTTTGAGCATTACTTTACTAGCATGTGAAATGAGAGCAGTTGTGTGGTAGTTTGAACATTGTTTGGCACTGCCTTTCCTTGGGATTGGAATGAAAATTGACCTTTTCCAGTCCTGTGGCCACTGCTGAGTTTTCCAAATTTTCTGGCATACTGAGCATAGCAGTTTCACAGTATCATTTAGTATTTGACATAGCTCAGCTGGAATTCCATCACCTCTACTAGCTTTGTTCGTAGTGATGCTTCCTAAGGCCCACTTGACTTTGTACTCCAAGATGTCTGGTTCTAGGTGAGTGATCACATCATTGTGGTGATCTAGGACAATTCCAACTTTCAAATCATGGTTGGTCTTTCTGGTGACTGGTCCCCATCCTAAAGCAAACTCACTAAGAGTAACCTCATTGGCATGACAAAGACATTTTTATTACAGAAAATTCCAAGGGTTTTTGAGGCTCTGTGTCAGGAACTGGAGACAATAATGAGATATTTTCTTTATTATACCGCAGTGTGAACCATTGCATTCAATATTTTCCAAAATGGCTGCAATGCTATCTCATTTGGCACACTTTTTTTCGTAATTCACTTGGCTGCTCCAGGTCTTAGTTGCAGCATGGGGGAATCTAGTTCCCTGACCAAGGAGCAAACCTGGGCCCCCTACACTGGGAACAGAGTCTAAACCACTGGACCACTAGGGGAGTCTCCCCACCCCCTGCTCGTCTTACTCTCCTCCCAAGGAGACATGGCAACTATATTATTGTTTAGTCACTAAGTTGTGTCCTACTTTTTTGAAACATCATGGACTGTAGTCCACCAGGATCCTCTGTCCATGGGATTTCCGATGCAAGAATACTGGAGTGGCTTTCCAATTCCTTCTCCAGAGGATCTTTCTAACCCGGGGATTAATCCGGCATCTCCTGCATTGTCAGGCAGATTCTTTATCACTGAGCCACCAAGAAAGCGTGATGACTTCATTTCTTCCCCTTAAATTTGAGAGTGTTTGTGACTACAGTGACAGTGATGCTAGGTGACTTCTGAAGTTGGTTCATAAGAGGTAAATGCAATTTTTGCATCATCTCCCTTGGGACACCTGCTCTAGAAATCCAGACACCATGCTGTGAGGAAACTCAGGCTACATGGAGAAGCATCTGTATGTGCTTTGGCTGACAGGTTCTGCTGAAGCCCCAGCAGACAGTAGCACCCATCGCTAGACATCTGACTGAGGAATACTTCAAGAGGATTCTGGCCCTGGCTGCCACCTGCCTGCGATTGCATGAGAGACTGACTCCCAACTGAGAACTGTAGTTGAGACGGTGAGCCTTCAAACCATGAGAGATAATAATAACAATAACAAATTATTGTTGTTGTTTTACACCACAAGTAGGTTGTGGGCAGTTTTGCAGCAATAGGTAATTGATACACAGAGATTTCCCATGAATGCAATTTACCTGATATGAACAATTTGCTTTTTTTACTTTTTCATCTTGGGAATAAAATTTAGATGAATGCACCCAACAAAATGAATGTGTTGAAGGAGAATTTCATGCCTGGACGCCATTCCTAATGGAGCTTTCTCATTTGCTCCCTGTGTGACCTTGGACAAGTCCTGACATGCTTTTGGCCTCTGGCTTTTCATCTGTTAAAGGATGGGGCTGATGTGGATGACTAGAGTGTACTGTCCAACCAAGTTTCTTATTTTCTCTGTTCTCATACATAAAATTTCCATGGTTATATTCTTTCACAACAGATAACAATGGAAGCTTGGTTCATTTTGACATTTTATACTGCAGTTAAAGGAAAAAACAGGTCTCAGCCCACAGGATGATAAATCTTAAATATTATACATTTTTATAAAGAAAAGGCAAATAGTCCTGGAGTAATTAAACTCCAAGCTAAGACTTGAGCAAATTGGTTTGAAATATTATAAACTGATCATGAAGCACCTTTCACTCAGAAAATTGTTGTCAGTTCTTTTTAAAATGTCTCTTTGAACAATCACCTGTCACTGATGATTTGAATGATTTAACTCAAACTCTGTAGTCAAAGCTATGGTTCTTCCAGTAATCACATACGGATGTGAGAGTTGGACCATAAAGAAGGCTGAGCGCCAAAGAGTTGATGCTTTTGAATTGTGGTGCTAGAGAAGACTCTTGAGAGTCCCCTGGATTGCATGGAAATTAAACCAGTCAAACCTAAAGGAAATTAAGCCTGAATATTCATTGGAAGGACTGATGCTGAAGCTGAAGCTCCAATACTTTGGCCACCTGATGTGAAAAGCTGACTCACTGGAAAAGATCCTGATGCTGGGAAAGACTGAAGAGAAAGGGGGCAGCAGAGGATGAGATGTTAGACAGTATCACAATTGAATGGACATGAATTTGAGCAAACTCTGGAAGACAGAGAAGGACAAGGAAGCCTGGTGTCCTGCAGTGCCTGGGGTCACAAAGAATCAGACTTGACTTAGCAAGTAAACAAGAACAACTGTAGTTTTTAAGCCTAGGCTTTCAAAGTTAAGAAGCTAAATAAATTTCTGTAATTTTGGCTTTTTATGCTCCTCTGTCTATAATCTGACCCCTACATACCTTACACAAAAATATATTCCAAATGGGTTGTAGATTTAAGTATTAATGGTAGATTAACAAAGTAAAAAAGAAAAAGAGAACATCTTCATGACTTTGAGTAGAAAATTTTTTTTCAAAGCCCAATACAAAATACTCATCATAACAGAAAGAATTGATTAAATTTGACTATATTAAAATTATAAACTTCTGTTCATCAGATGATACCATAAGGGAATTAAAACACAGCCCACAGAAAGAACACTTGTATTACATTTATCCAAGAAAAGATTTTATCCAGGATATATAAAGAAAGAGAAGGACAAGGAAGCCTGGTGTCCTGCAGTGCCTGGGGTCACAAAGAATCAGACTTGACTTAGCAAGTAAACAAGAACAACTGTAGTTTTTAAGCCTAGGCTTTCAAAGTTAAGAAGCTAAATAAATTTCTGTAATTTTGGCTTTTTATGCTCCTCTGTCTATAATCTGACCCCTACATACCTTACACAAAAATATATTCCAAATGGGTTGTAGATTTAAGTATTAATGGTAGATTAACAAAGTAAAAAAGAAAAAGAGAACATCTTCATGACTTTGAGTAGAAAATTTTTTTTCAAAGCCCAATACAAAATACTCATCATAACAGAAAGAATTGATTAAATTTGACTATATTAAAATTATAAACTTCTGTTCATCAGATGATACCATAAGGGAATTAAAACACAGCCCACAGAAAGAACACTTGTATTACATTTATCCAAGAAAAGATTTTATCCAGGATATATAAAGAACTCCTACGCAATCAATGAGGAAGAAAAAAGATGGCAATCTGATAGAATAGGCAAAAGACTTGAATAGATACCTTATTAAACAGAATACCTAAATAGCCAATAAACACTGGAAAAAGTACTCAACTTTATGCAAATTAAAACCATAAACAAAATAAAATCCAACAGAATAAAGACAGAATCCACCAATTATAAAGACAGAAAATATTAAATGTTGGGTAGGGTGTGGAGCAATTGGAACTTTCACATGGTTATTTGTGAGTTGCACTGGCTTTATCTACTAATGCTGTGAGCATACATGTTTCAGCAGTTCCATTCCTAGTTATATACCCCAAAGAAATTCATACATATGCTCACCAATGACATGTACAAGAATATTCTTAGCAGTGCTATTCATAATAGCCAAAACCTGGAGACAACTCAATGTTCATCAACAAAAGAATGGGTAATGAATAAACTGTGATCTATTTAGACAAAAAAAAATAGCCACAAGAATGAAATATCAATAACTTCACAAAACAACATGGATGACGCTCATAAATACAATGATAGGTGAAAGAAGATGGACATGAATGCTGCTTACTGACAATATGCTGCCCATTAAAGCAAATTTAGAGATAACCACTAAGATCTTTACCTATTTCCCATGAAGGGAATCAGAACATGCCAACTGAAGACATGCCGCAATGGCATTTTGATTTTGCTGTTGTTCAGTGGCTGTCATTTTGAGCTAAAGGCATTTGAGAAACAGCAGGTGCCAGAAAGGCTCTCTGAACTCCCTTTCTACTCAAACATACTTTATAACATTTCCCATGAGAAAGCTTCCCTCCTTGTACCAGGAAGAGAAGAACATTCTTATCACTGGAGATGATTTGATGCCAAAATGGATTTTTATAGAACAGCCTTATCCCCCATTGGTTTCCACTCAATATTTCCTTGCTGTCCATTCTGGGAAAGTGAAAAGTGAAAGTGCAGTCACTCAGTCATGTCTGACTATTTGCGAACCCATGGACTGTAGCCTACTAGGCTCTTCCATCCATGGGGTTTCCCAGGCAAGAGTACTGGAGTGGGTTGCCATTTCCTTCTCCAGGCAAATCACATATCCTCTGTGCCTCAGTTTCCTCATCTGTATTACTATTATTTGGTAGGGGGAGAGGAGGCATGCCACGGGGCTGTGGAATCTCAGTTCCTTGCAAGGGATTGAACTGGGGCCACTGCATTGAAAGCTCAGAATCCTAATTATTGGGCCACCAGGAAACTCCATCCCCACATATTTCCTCATCCCTTTCCCATGATTTACTGTCCCAGCCCAAACTTNGGACTGTAGCCTACTAGGCTCCTCCATCCATGGGGTTTCCCAGGCAAGAGTACTGGAGTGGGTTGCCATTTCCTTCTCCAGGCAAATCACATATCCTCTGTGCCTCAGTTTCCTCATCTGTATTACTATTATTTGGTAGGGGGAGAGGAGGCATGCCACGGGGCTGTGGAATCTCAGTTCCTTGCAAGGGATTGAACTGGGGCCACTGCATTGAAAGCTCAGAATCCTAATTATTGGGCCACCAGGAAACTCCATCCCCACATATTTCCTCATCCCTTTCCCATGATTTACTGTCCCAGCCCAAACTCCTTTGTCTTGTCACTTCCTCAAAATTTATCATCTTTGTTTACAAAAAGTATTTGAGCTCTTGATTCTGGGTTTTTTTTCCTAACTGCTTTTTTTGTGTCTCCATTTTTCTCCTGAAGATTCCTGTGTGCACATAAAATTATTAAATAAAATTGGTATTCTTTTCTTCTATTAAAGAAGTAGGATTCCATTTATGTAAAGTACAAAAAACAGATGAAACTAATCTAAGTTAGAAGTCAGAATAGTGATTTTTTTTAGGAGGAGGTGGTGACTGAAGGAGACTTAAAGAGAAGGGTCCTGTTTCTTGATCTGAGTGCTGGATACATAACTATGTTCAGCTTGTGAGTATTCATTGCAGGTGTGTTTATGTGCACATTTCTCTATATATGCTGCAGTTCAATAAAGTGTAAACTAAAACACAACATAAACATTCTCCAATCTTTTATAAGACTGCACCTAAGAATGTAATTATGGTCATTCTATCTGATGGGTGTTTTCTTAAAAATAATAGAGTTAATCAAATTTGGATTATTTATTTCAAGTGCTCGAGTGGAAGCAACTCTCTAAAGAAGGCTGAGATGAATCCTTTGATACTTGAATAATTATGGTTGGTACATTTTGGAGTTCAGATGCTCTCAGAGTGAGACTTTTCTAAAGTCTGGTTTCATATTTTGATTCTCCACTCAAAAGGTGTAAAAATAAAATTAAGTGTTGTTCACTTGGGAACCTAATCATATTAAGACCTTTCGAAGATTTTTCAATCATGACTCCACTTTTTAATGTTTATTTCCACCTGCATTGGGCCAGTATAGCCAGAAAAGTTCTTTTGAACTTCATAAATAGCAAAAGCACTTAGAGGCAGAAATTTAAATGTATGCTCTATAAATATTGTCATGTCACGATATTAGCAGATATGTGAGAGAATTAACATGGCATTCAATAGTTTAAAGGAAAAAAGTTTTCTAATATTGAAATTGTTAGGACTTGTTTACAGTTACTGCTCTTCTTGAGAGGAAAAAGTATATATATATATATATACCATATATATATATATACCATATCCTCTTTATCCATCCATCTGTTCATGGGCCCAGTGGGGGGTGAAGACAAGTCCTGGAACTATTGTCAGCCCACTGGTGAGCAGCACTGAGCCCTGGGGTCTCTGGCTGCCCAGGCCATGGAGGTCCCGGAGTTGCTGTTGACCTGCTGGTGGGTGATGCTGGAGCCCAGGTGGTCCCGGGCATGTGCTCTCCGCATGGTGGGTGAAGCTTGTCTTGAGGCTAGCGCCAGCCCACTAGCAGTGAAAACGTAGTCCTAAGGCCTCTAGCTGTGGGACCAAGGATCCAAGAGCTAGTGTCCACCCTCTGGTGGATGGGTCTGGGGTTTGGACCCTCTGGTGGATGGTGCCTGGACCTGGGGTGGCTGGTGGCTCAGGGAGTCCTACAGCAGTTATTCTGTGATGGGTGCAGCTGTGTCCCCAGCTGGCTAGCTTCTTGGCCTGAGTGGGTCCTACTCCTGATGCCTACAGGCTGGGTGAGTGGGTTCAGGCCCCAGAGTCAACAAGCTAGAAATAGCACTTGCCAGCACCAATATTCCTGTGGTAGAAGAGCTCCCAGATTTACAGTTAGTTGAATCCATAGATGCCAAACCACAGATATGGAAGATTGATTATAAAGTTATGCACAGATTTTCTACTGCACAGGGGTCAGTGCTCCTGACTGCCACACTGTTCAAGGGCCGACTGTATACTGTCGGTCCTTGAGAACCCAGATTAATGCACTTGGTCTCCAGAGAGTTTCTTGTGGTTTCAATACTTGGGTGTGATTGATCATATCACTGTCATATGATTGAACTCCATCTCCACCCCCACCCCTCCTTCTAGGAGGTTGTTGTTCAACTGCGCAGTCGTGTCCGACTTATTATGACTCCATGGACTGTAGCACACCAGGCTTCCCCATCCTTCACCACCTCCCAGAGCTTGCTTAAACTCATGTCCATTGAGTCAGTGATGCCATCCAACCGTCTCATCCTCTGACGTCCCCTTCTCCTCCTGCCCTTAATCTTTCTCGGCATCAGGATCTTTCCAATGAGTCAGCTCTTCGCATCAGGTGTCAATGTATTGGAGCTTCAGCATCAGTATCAGTCCTTCCAATGAATATTCAGGACTGATTTCTTTTAGGATTGACTGGTTTGACCTCCTTGCTGATCAAGGGACTCTCAAAAGCCTTCTCCAACACCACAGTTAAAAAGAACTAATTCTTCGATGCTCAGCCTTCTTTATGGTCCAACTCTTAGGTACATACATGACTACTGGAAAAACCATAGCTTTGACTATACGGACATTTGCTGGCAAAGTAATGTCTCTGCTTTTTAATATGCTGTTTGTAATAGCTTTTCTTCCAAGGTGCAAGTGTCTTTTTTTGTTGTTGTTGTATGTACTTAAATTTTTAGCAAGTGTCTTTTAATTTCATGGCTGCAGTCACCATCTGCAATGATTTTGGAGCCCAAGAGAATAAAGTCTGTCACTGTTTCCATTGTTTCCTCATCTATTTGCCATGAACTGACGGGACCAGATGACAAGATATTAGTTTTTTGAATGTTGAGTTTTTAGCCAGGCTTTTCACCCTCCTCTTTCACCTTCATCAAGAGGCTTTTTGGTTCCGCTTTACTTTCTGCCATAAGGATGGTGTCATCTGCATTTCTGAGGTTATTGATATTTCTCCCGGCAATCTTGATTCCAGCTTGTGCTTCAGTCAGCCCAGCATTTCGCATGATGTACTCTGCATAGTAGTTAAATAAGCAGGGTTACAATATACAATTTTGATATACTTCTTTCCAAATTTGGAACCAGTCCACTGTTTCATGTCTGGTTCTAACTGCTGCTTCTTGACCTGCATACAGGTTTCTCAAGAGGCAAGTATGGTGGTCTGGTATTCCCATCTTTTTAAAGAATTTTCCACAGTTTGCTGTGATCCACACAGTTAAAGGCTTTAGTGTAGTCAATGAAGTGGAAGTGGAAGTTTTTCTGAAATTTTCTTGCTTTTTCTGTGATTCAGTGGATGTTGGCAATTTGATCTCTGGTTCATCTGCCTTTTCTAAATCCAGACTGAATATCTGGAAGTTTTTGGTTCAAGTACTGTTGAAGACTAGCTTGGAGAATTTTGAGCATTACTTTACTAGCATGTGAAATGAGAGCAGTTGTGTGGTAGTTTGAACATTGTTTGGCACTGCCTTTCCTTGGGATTGGAATGAAAATTGACCTTTTCCAGTCCTGTGGCCACTGCTGAGTTTTCCAAATTTTCTGGCATACTGAGCATAGCAGTTTCACAGTATCATTTAGTATTTGACATAGCTCAGCTGGAATTCCATCACCTCTACTAGCTTTGTTCGTAGTGATGCTTCCTAAGGCCCACTTGACTTTGTACTCCAAGATGTCTGGTTCTAGGTGAGTGATCACATCATTGTGGTGATCTAGGACAATTCCAACTTTCAAATCATGGTTGGTCTTTCTGGTGACTGGTCCCCATCCTAAAGCAAACTCACTAAGAGTAACCTCATTGGCATGACAAAGACATTTTTATTACAGAAAATTCCAAGGGTTTTTGAGGCTCTGTGTCAGGAACTGGAGACAATAATGAGATATTTTCTTTATTATACCGCAGTGTGAACCATTGCATTCAATATTTTCCAAAATGGCTGCAATGCTATCTCATTTGGCACACTTTTTTTCGTAATTCACTTGGCTGCTCCAGGTCTTAGTTGCAGCATGGGGGAATCTAGTTCCCTGACCAAGGAGCAAACCTGGGCCCCCTACACTGGGAACAGAGTCTAAACCACTGGACCACTAGGGGAGTCTCCCCACCCCCTGCTCGTCTTACTCTCCTCCCAAGGAGACATGGCAACTATATTATTGTTTAGTCACTAAGTTGTGTCCTACTTTTTTGAAACATCATGGACTGTAGTCCACCAGGATCCTCTGTCCATGGGATTTCCGATGCAAGAATACTGGAGTGGCTTTCCAATTCCTTCTCCAGAGGATCTTTCTAACCCGGGGATTAATCCGGCATCTCCTGCATTGTCAGGCAGATTCTTTATCACTGAGCCACCAAGAAAGCGTGATGACTTCATTTCTTCCCCTTAAATTTGAGAGTGTTTGTGACTACAGTGACAGTGATGCTAGGTGACTTCTGAAGTTGGTTCATAAGAGGTAAATGCAATTTTTGCATCATCTCCCTTGGGACACCTGCTCTAGAAATCCAGACACCATGCTGTGAGGAAACTCAGGCTACATGGAGAAGCATCTGTATGTGCTTTGGCTGACAGGTTCTGCTGAAGCCCCAGCAGACAGTAGCACCCATCGCTAGACATCTGACTGAGGAATACTTCAAGAGGATTCTGGCCCTGGCTGCCACCTGCCTGCGATTGCATGAGAGACTGACTCCCAACTGAGAACTGTAGTTGAGACGGTGAGCCTTCAAACCATGAGAGATAATAATAACAATAACAAATTATTGTTGTTGTTTTACACCACAAGTAGGTTGTGGGCAGTTTTGCAGCAATAGGTAATTGATACACAGAGATTTCCCATGAATGCAATTTACCTGATATGAACAATTTGCTTTTTTTACTTTTTCATCTTGGGAATAAAATTTAGATGAATGCACCCAACAAAATGAATGTGTTGAAGGAGAATTTCATGCCTGGACGCCATTCCTAATGGAGCTTTCTCATTTGCTCCCTGTGTGACCTTGGACAAGTCCTGACATGCTTTTGGCCTCTGGCTTTTCATCTGTTAAAGGATGGGGCTGATGTGGATGACTAGAGTGTACTGTCCAACCAAGTTTCTTATTTTCTCTGTTCTCATACATAAAATTTCCATGGTTATATTCTTTCACAACAGATAACAATGGAAGCTTGGTTCATTTTGACATTTTATACTGCAGTTAAAGGAAAAAACAGGTCTCAGCCCACAGGATGATAAATCTTAAATATTATACATTTTTATAAAGAAAAGGCAAATAGTCCTGGAGTAATTAAACTCCAAGCTAAGACTTGAGCAAATTGGTTTGAAATATTATAAACTGATCATGAAGCACCTTTCACTCAGAAAATTGTTGTCAGTTCTTTTTAAAATGTCTCTTTGAACAATCACCTGTCACTGATGATTTGAATGATTTAACTCAAACTCTGTAGTCAAAGCTATGGTTCTTCCAGTAATCACATACGGATGTGAGAGTTGGACCATAAAGAAGGCTGAGCGCCAAAGAGTTGATGCTTTTGAATTGTGGTGCTAGAGAAGACTCTTGAGAGTCCCCTGGATTGCATGGAAATTAAACCAGTCAAACCTAAAGGAAATTAAGCCTGAATATTCATTGGAAGGACTGATGCTGAAGCTGAAGCTCCAATACTTTGGCCACCTGATGTGAAAAGCTAACTCACTGGAAAAGATCCTGATGCTGGGAAAGACTGAATGTGAACAGAAAGGGGGCAGCAGAGGATGAGATGTTAGACAGTATCACAATTGAATGCACATGAATTTGAGCAAACTCTGGAAGATAGAGAAGGACAAGGAAGCCTGGTGTCCTGCAGTGCCTGGGGTCACAAAGAATCAGACTTGACTTAGCAAGTAAACAAGAACAACTGTAGTTTTTAAGCCTAGGCTTTCAAAGTTAAGAAGCTAAATAAATTTCTGTAATTTTGGCTTTTTATGCTCCTCTGTCTATAATCTGACCCCTACATACCTTACACAAAAATATATTCCAAATGGGTTGTAGATTTAAGTATTAATGGTAGATTAACAAAGTAAAAAAGAAAAAGAGAACATCTTCATGACTTTGAGTAGAAAATTTTTTTTCAAAGCCCAATACAAAATACTCATCATAACAGAAAGAATTGATTAAATTTGACTATATTAAAATTATAAACTTCTGTTCATCAGATGATACCATAAGGGAATTAAAACACAGCCCACAGAAAGAACACTTGTATTACATTTATCCAAGAAAAGATTTTATCCAGGATATATAAAGAGCTCCTACACAATCAATGAGGAAGAAAAAAGATGGCAATCTGATAGAATAGGCAAAAGACTTGAATAGATACCTTATTAAACAGAATACCTAAATAGCCAATAAACACTGGAAAAAGTACTCAACTTTATGCAAATTAAAACCATAAACAAAATAAAATCCAACAGAATAAAGACAGAATCCACCAGTTATAAAGACAGAAAATATTAAATGTTGGGTAGGGTGTGGAGCAATTGGAACTTTCACATGGTTATTTGTGAGTTGCACTGGCTTTATCTACTAATGCTGTGAGCATACATGTTTCAGCAGTTCCATTCCTAGTTATATACCCCAAAGAAATTCATACATATGCTCACCAATGACATGTACAAGAATATTCTTAGCAGTGCTATTCATAATAGCCAAAACCTGGAGACAACTCAGTGTTCATCAACAAAAGAATGGGTAATGAATAAACTGTGATCTATTTAGACAAAAAAAAATAGCCACAAGAATGAAATATCAATAACTTCACAAAACAACATGGATGACGCTCATAAATACAATGATAGGTGAAAGAAGATGGACATGAATGCTGCTTACTGACAATATGCTGCCCATTAAAGCAAATTTAGAGATAACCACTAAGATCTTTACCTATTTCCCATGAAGGGAATCAGAACATGCCAACTGAAGACATGCCGCAATGGCATTTTGATTTTGCTGTTGTTCAGTGGCTGTCATTTTGAGCTAAAGGCATTTGAGAAACAGCAGGTGCCAGAAAGGCTCTCTGAACTCCCTTTCTACTCAAACATACTTTATAACATTTCCCATGAGAAAGCTTCCCTCCTTGTACCAGGAAGAGAAGAACATTCTTATCACTGGAGATGATTTGATGCCAAAATGGATTTTTATAGAACAGCCTTATCCCCCATTGGTTTCCACTCAATATTTCCTTGCTGTCCATTCTGGGAAAGTGAAAAGTGAAAGTGCAGTCACTCAGTCATGTCTGACTATTTGCGAACCCATGGACTGTAGCCTACTAGGCTCCTCCATCCATGGGGTTTCCCAGGCAAGAGTACTGGAGTGGGTTGCCATTTCCTTCTCCAGGCAAATCACATATCCTCTGTGCCTCAGTTTCCTCATCTGTATTACTATTATTTGGTAGGGGGAGAGGAGGCATGCCACGGGGCTGTGGAATCTCAGTTCCTTGCAAGGGATTGAACTGGGGCCACTGCATTGAAAGCTCAGAATCCTAATTATTGGGCCACCAGGAAACTCCATCCCCACATATTTCCTCATCCCTTTCCCATGATTTACTGTCCCAGCCCAAACTTCTTTGTCTTGTCACTTCCTCAAAATTTATCATCTTTGTTTACAAAAAGTATTTGAGCTCTTGATTCTGGGTTTTTTTTCCTAACTGCTTTTTTTGTGTCTCCATTTTTCTCCTGAAGATTCCTGTGTGCACATAAAATTATTAAATAAAATTGGTATTCTTTTCTTCTATTAAAGAAGTAGGATTCCATTTATGTAAAGTACAAAAAACAGATGAAACTAATCTAAGTTAGAAGTCAGAATAGTGATTTTTTTTAGGAGGAGGTGGTGACTGAAGGAGACTTAAAGAGAAGGGTCCTGTTTCTTGATCTGAGTGCTGGATACATAACTATGTTCAGCTTGTGAGTATTCATTGCAGGTGTGTTTATGTGCACATTTCTCTATATATGCTGCAGTAAAATAAAGTGTAAACTAAAACACAACATAAACATTCTCCAATCTTTTATAAGACTGCACCTAAGAATGTAATTATGGTCATTCTATCTGATGGGTGTTTTCTTAAAAATAATAGAGTTAATCAAATTTGGATTATTTATTTCAAGTGCTCGAGTGGAAGCAACTCTCTAAAGAAGGCTGAGATGAATCCTTTGATACTTGAATAATTATGGTTGGTACATTTTGGAGTTCAGATGCTCTCAGAGTGAGACTTTTCTAAAGTCTGGTTTCATATTTTGATTCTCCACTCAAAAGGTGTAAAAATAAAATTAAGTGTTGTTCACTTGGGAACCTAATCATATTAAGACCTTTCGAAGATTTTTCAACCATGACTCCACTTTTTAATGTTTATTTCCACCTGCATTGGGCCAGTATAGCCAGAAAAGTTCTTTTGAACTTCATAAATAGCAAAAGCACTTAGAGGCAGAAATTTAAATGTATGCTCTATAAATATTGTCATGTCACGATATTAGCAGATATGTGAGAGAATTAACATGGCATTCAATAGTTTAAAGGAAAAAAGTTTTCTAATATTGAAATTGTTAGGACTTGTTTACAGTTACTGCTCTTCTTGAGAGGAAAAAGTATATATATATATATATACCATATATATATATATACCATATCCTCTTTATCCATCCATCTGTTCATGGGCCCAGTGGGGGGTGAAGACAAGTCCTGGAACTATTGTCAGCCCACTGGTGAGCAGCACTGAGCCCTGGGGTCTCTGGCTGCCCAGGCCATGGAGGTCCCGGAGTTGCTGTTGACCTGCTGGTGGGTGATGCTGGAGCCCAGGTGGTCCCGGGCATGTGCTCTCCGCATGGTGGGTGAAGCTTGTCTTGAGGCTAGCGCCAGCCCACTAGCAGTGAAAACGTAGTCCTAAGGCCTCTAGCTGTGGGACCAAGGATCCAAGAGCTAGTGTCCACCCTCTGGTGGATGGGTCTGGGGTTTGGACCCTCTGGTGGATGGTGCCTGGACCTGGGGTGGCTGGTGGCTCAGGGAGGCCTACAGCAGCTATTCTGTGATGGGTGCAGCTGTGTCCCCAGCTGGCTAGCTTCTTGGCCTGAGTGGGTCCTACTCCTGATGCCTACAGGCTGGGTGAGTGGGTTCAGGCCCCAGAGTCAACAAGCTAGAAATAGCACTTGCCAGCACCAATATTCCTGTGGTAGAAGAGCTCCCCCACATGGCTGCCACCTGTGCCTGTGTCCACAGAGTGAGCCCAGTTGCCTCTTCCTTCTTTAGGAGTCCAAGATCGGTAGGTGGGTCTGACCCGGGCTCCTTTCACGTTACTGCTTCTGCCCTTGGTCTTACAGCATGAGACATTGTGTGTGCTCTTTAAGAGTGGAGTCTCTGTTTCTTACAGCCAGCTGTCTGCTGCTTCCAAAAGTGAGCCCTGCGTGAATGTGTGCTCAGGTTCTTCAGTGGTGTCTGACGCTTTGTGATCTCATGCCCACCAGGCTCTTCTGCCCACGGGATTCTCCAGGCAAGAAAACTGAATCCGGTTACCATGCCCTCCCCCAGAGGGTCTTCCCAACCCAGGGAGCGAAACTGCATCTCTTACATCTCCTGCATTGGCAGGTGGGTTCTTTACCCCTGGTGCCACCTGGGAAGCCCAAAAGTAAGCCCTCTGGCCTTCAAAGCCAAAGGTCTGGGGCCTTGTCTTCCTGGCCCAGGATCCCTGGTCTGGGGAGCCCAATGTAGGGTTCAGACCACTTGCTCCTTGAAGAGAACTTCTTCAACTGTAATTATCCTATTTGTGGTTCACCATCCAAGGGGTACGGATCTTGACTATAGCCGTTTCTACCCCCCTACCTGTCATGTTGTGGTTCCTCCTTTCTATCTTTGGTTGTAGAAGACCTTTTCTGCTGGTCTTCAGGTCATTATCATCAATAGCTGCTCTGTAAATAGTTGTAATTTTGGTGTGACCATGGGAGGAAGTGAGCTTGGGGTCTTCCTACTCTGCCATCTTGGCCACTCCTCCTCAATAATTTCTCACTATTGATGTGAAAATCATCATACTTGTATTCATTTTTATATTAAACATCTGGTAAAAATTATGCAATTTTGCAGACATGTCTGACAATCCTAGATCAAATAACTGTTTTGCAGATTAATAATGATATATATGCTTTTTATTGCTCTGACTGGTTGACTATATCCTGAATTCATAGCTGCACAATCTGTTTAATGTACTTTAGACAGATTTATTTTTGTAGCAACTGGAAATACAAAAGAAAGACAAAAGTGGTGGTTTCCACTTCACTGTAAATAAATGCAATATTTATTTTAAGAGTAGTGCTCACTAAACTTTTATTATTCTATTTAGATGGCAAGCTGTTATTAACAGGAAGCAAAATGCTGTTAACACATGCTACAGGGTCATCATTAACTGTGCTAGACTATTACTTTTGTAGCCCTTTAGACATACATGTACTTTAGTTTGGCATTATGTCCCTACCATTTTCTATGTTTGCTTGATATATTTTAGGATGTAGATCTTCAACAGGAAAACCAAAAAGAACTTTCTTGTTTGGAATTGTTAGGTCCATGTTATATCAATAGGCTTTTTAAATCCATTTAAACAGTAAAACAATCTTTTGAGATATAGTAATAATGATGCTAAAGCCTATAAATTATTTTACATATTTCTCACTTTCAATGTTAATTTAAGTATTTGAGGACACTGTTAAATGATATAACCTTCCTTGTTTCAATATCCCAAAATATATGTTTCTCATTGACTAGGGAAAATGTACATTTATGAAACTTTTAACATCTCAAAAAAAAGTTCTTTAAAAAGTTCCAACTATCCCCTCTTACTATTCAAATTGTACTGGCAGTCTAAGTCAATGCAACGAGGTCAGAAAAGGGGGTGGGGAGGAGAAAACTCTGTTCACTGATAGTATAACTGTTTATCTCCAAAACCCAAGAGAGTAAACTGACTAGAACTAGCAAGGAAGTTCACTAAGGAAATTGAATTAAATTGTAACACAAAATCCACTAAGCTTTCTGCGGGTTTGTTTTAACCAGTGAAGAAACATAACATAAAGATATCATTCACTGTAACAAAAAAACTTATATAAAATAACTAGGAATAAACTCAACTATAGAAACATGAAAGACATAATGATACAAAATATATTAAAGAACTAGATAAAATCAAAGTTAAGTTTGGAGATAGACCATTTTTCAGGATTAGCAGCCTAAATATTACCTAGGTGTCTTTACCATCTGAGCCACCAGGGAAGCCCAACATAGGTGTTAGTTATGTACAAATAATGAAATCCCAATTAAAATTCCAAAGAATTTTCATGGGCCTTGTCAAGATAATTCTAAAATTTACCTTGGAGAGGAACAAGATGGTGGATGAGTAGGTGGACATGGAGTACATTTCTCTCCATGGATACATCAGGAATATACCTTCAGACACAGAAGTGCTTGCAGAACACCAGCTGAGAGCAGGCAGGAGTACCTGACCAGTGGAAAAGAAAACATGCTGCTGCTAAGTCGCTTCAGTTGTGTCTGACTCTGTGCGACCCCAGAGATGGCAGCCCACCAGGCTCCCCCATCCCTGGGATTCTCCAGGCAAGAACACTGGAGGGGGTTGCCATTTCCTTCTCCAGTGCATGAAAGTGAAAACTGAAAGTGAAGTCACTTAGTCATGTCCGCCCCTCAGCGACCCTGTGGACTGCTGCCTACTAGGCTTCTCCATCCATGTGATTTGCCAAGCAACAGTACTGGAGTGGGTTGCCATTGCCTTCTCCAAAAGAATATATAGAACCATGCAAAACTCGATAGGATGAAGGAAGTAGTGGGAAAAAGTGGAGAGTTCATAGGATTGGACCCGCTCTCAGCGGGTGGGGAAATGAAGCAGGAGTTTGATCCCAACATTGGGCAATTGTTTGGGACAGAGGAGAAACAATTGAGTTTGAGAGTGAAGCAGCTGATCTGTGACAGTCTAAATGGAATGAAAATCACACAGACTATCTTTGTTGCAGCCATCCATATCCCGTATAGGAACACAGGTCCCCTACATGGTACTGTGGCTGGAAGCTGGAGCATAGGGTTTGTGGGGGAATCCCAGGGTGAGTTCTGCTATTGACTGTGGGGAGGCAGCTCTGGGTGATGTGAGGAAGGAAATTGTGGTGCGAAATTTCCATGGAGGAAAACCAGGCAGCCATGGAAGCAAAAAACCTCACCTCTTCCCACCAGAATGCAAGCACAAGTCATATAAATCACTGGACCAACCTTACGAGGGCAGAAACCAAAAGGAAGAAAGAATTCAACCTCAAAGCCTGGGAAAAGGAGACCTCAAGTACGATAAGTTAAAAAAAATAATAATGAAAAGGCAGAGAAATACTGCACAAATGAAGGAACAACCTAGAAACACATAAGTTCAAATAAATTAAGAGAAAATAGGGACATTACCTGAAAAAGAATTCAGAATAATGATAGTAAAGATGGTCTAAAACCTGGGAAATAGAATGGAGAGAATGCAAGAATCAATTAACAAAGATCTAGGAGAAATAAAGCATTAACATACAGAGAAAAAAAATACAGCTACTGAAATTAAAAATACTCTAGAAGAAACCAACAGCAGAATATCTGAGGCAGAAGAACGAATCAGTGAGCTCGAAGACAGAATGGTGGGAATAACTGCTGAATAACAGAATAGAATAAAAAGAATGAAAAGAACTGAGGATAGTATCGGAGACCTCTGGGACAGTATTAAATGTACCAACATCCCAATTATAGGGGTCCCAGAAGCAGAAGAGAAAAAGAAAAAGTGTGAGAAAATTTTTGAATAGATTATAGCTGAAAATTTCCTCAACATGGGAAAGGATATAGCCAATCAAGTCCAAGAAGTGCAGAGTCTCAAACAGGATACACTCAAGGAGAAACACATTAAAACACATACTAATCAAACTAACAAAGATGAAACAAAGAAAGAATATTAAGAGCAGCAAGAAAAAAGCAGCAAGTAACATACAAGGGAAACCCCACAGGTTTAACAGCTGATCTTTCAGCAGAAACTCTGCAGGCTGGAAATGGAAGGATAGACAGAAAGGGGGAAATCTACAACCAAGATTACTCTACCCAGCAAAGATCTCATTCAAAATTGATGGAAAAATCAAAAAGCTTTATAGACAAGCAAAAGTTAAGAGAATTCAGCACCACCAAACCAGCTTTACAATAAATGTTAAAGGGACTTTCATAGTCAGGAAATACAAGAGAAGAAAAAGATCTATAAAAGTAAACCCCCCAAATCAAGAAAATGGCAATAGGAACATATATATCAATACTTACCTTAAACCAATGGGTTAATTGCTCCACCAAAAGACACAGACTAGCTGAATGGATACAATAAAAGACCCATACACATGCTGTCTAAAGAAACCCACTTCAGACCTAAAGACACATATGACTGAAAGCGAGGGGATAGAAAAATATATTCCATGCAAATGACAAGCAAAAGAAAGCTGGAGTAGCAATCCTCATATCAGACAAAATAGACCTTAAAATAAGGAATGTTACAAGAAACAAGGATGGACACCATGTAATAATCAAGGGATCAATGTCTTCCAAGAAGACATAACAATGGTAAAGATGGATGCACCCAACCTAGAAGCATCTCAATACATAAGACAAACACTAACAGACACAAAAGGAGAAATTTACAGTAACACAATAATACTAGGAGACTTTAACACCCCATTCACACCAATGGACAAATCACGAAAACAAAAAGTTAATAGGGAAACGCGAGCCTTAAATGACAAATTAGATCAGATGGATCTCATTGATATCTTCAGGATAGTTCATTCAAATGCAGAATAATACACTTTCTTCTCAAGTGCACATGGAACATTCTCCAGGATAGACTACATCTTGGGTCACAAATCAAAGCTCAGTAAATTTAAGAAAATTCAAATGGTATCAAGCATCTTTTCTGACCACAACATCATGAGACTAGATATCAGTTACAAGAAAAAAAAGCTGTAAAAATCACAAACCATGGAGAGTAAACAATACATTTCTAAAGAGCAAACTAGTTACTGAAGAAATCAAAAGGGGAATAAATAATTCTGAGAAACAGTTGACAATGAAAACAAAAACTCAAAACCTATGGGATGAAGCACAAGCAGTTCTAAGAGGGAAGTTTATAGGATTACAATCCTACCTCAAGAAACAATAAAAACATCAAATAGACAACCTAAAGAAATAAATGAATCAGAGAGGAAAAAAGAAAAATAAATTAAAAGAAATGAGGACAATCTCAGAGACCTCTAGGACAATGTTAAATGCCCCAACATTCGAATCATAGGAGTCCCAGAAGACAAAAAGAAAGACCATGAGAAAATACTTGAGGAGATAACTTGAAAGGGAAGTTGAAAACTTCCCTAAAATGGGGAAGGAAATAATCACCCAAGTCCAAGAAACCCAGGGAGTCCCAGACAGGATAAACCCAAGGTGAAACACCCCAAAACACTTATTAATCAAATTAACAAAGACCAAACACAAAGAATAAATATGAAAAGTAGCAAGGGGAAAACAACAAATAACATACAAGGGGATTCCCATAAGGATAATAGCCAATCTTGGAGGGAATGGCAGGACATACTTAAAGTGATGAAAGAAAATAACCTACAGCCCAGATTACTGTATCCAGCAAGGATCTCATTCAAACACGAAGGAGAAATCAAAAGCTTTACAGACAAGCAAAAGCTGAGAGAATTCAGCACCACCAAACCAGCTCTCCAACAAATGCTAAAGGATCTTTTCTAGACAGGAAACACAAAAAGGGTGTATAAACTTGAACCCAAAACA
>SJYX01020474.1:11998-51208 GCA_006410675.1 Oreotragus oreotragus
GTTTTCCCTACTTTCTTCAATTTAAGTCTGAATTTGGAAATAAGGAGTTCATGATCTGAGCCACAGTCAGCTCCTGGTCTTGTTTTTGTTGACTGTATAGAGCTTCTCCATCTTTGGCTGCAAAGAATATAATCAATCTGATTTCGGTGTTGACCATCTGGTGATGTCCATGTGTAGAGTCTTCTCTTGTGTTGCTGGAAGAGGGTGTTTGCTATGACCAGTGCATTTTCTTGGCAAAACTCTATTAGTCTTTGCCCTGCTTCATTCCGCATTCCAAAGCCAAATTTGCCTGTTACTCCAGGTGTTTCTTGACTTCCTACTTTAGCATTCCAGTCCCCTATAATGAAAAGGACATCTTTCTTGGGTGTTAGTTCTACAAGGTCTTGTAGGTCTTCATAAAACCGTTCAACTTCAGCTTCTTCAGCATTACTGGTTGGGGCATAGACTTGGATAACTGTGATATTGAATGGTTTGCCTTGGAAACGAACAGAGATCATTCTGTCGTTTTTGAGATTGCATCCCAGTACTGCATTTCGGACTGAGCAACTGCACTGACCTGAAGGGACTGCAATCTCAGTGTCTGGACACTCTTAGCTTCTGGATGGGAGGTGGACAAGAGGCTCACCTCGGCGAATTACTTGCTGATGCACTGTGGTGCTGCCAGCTGGGGCAGAGATAGGCTCCATCACACTTCAGAGTGTATGCACTCACTCCACCCACACTTGCCCAGGCCTCCACTAGGAGGTAGGGTTCCAGTGTTTGCTCAGGGCAATGAGGAAGAGGCTGGGAAGGGCTCAGCACACCAGGGATCACAAGGGCAGCAGTGGTCATTGGGTGTGGCTAGGGAGGTGGAGGCAAAATGGGGATTGGGGCACCAAGAACTTCAGGAGAGGTGGCTAAGAACCCATCCCAGGATGTGGCAAGGGGTGGGACCCTACAAGAGCTGAAACATAGCTCAAACTCCCTACAAGCCTCAGGAGCATGTCCCATGGCCCCAAAACACTTCCCCCAGAAAACACAAATGGAAAGAGAAAAACATTTATATTTCAAGACAGCAACAGCAGAGCTTTAAGCTTGAGGACAAGGCCCTCAGCACTGGGCTCTGTGTGGCTGGCCCCATCCCATGAAGTCAGCCCTGATCCCAATATGTCTGTGAGAGAATCAGAGGATGGGGGAAGATGGTATAGAGAGGATTAAGGAGAAAGTTTGGAGAACTGGACATTGCCAAGGAAGACAGGTCCTTTCCTGAAGGCTGGATTCATACTATTCCTAACTCCCTTGATCCCTAGGTCTGAAGAGGCAAAACGTAAGCAAATGCCCCTGTGTTGGATTTCCTCGGAACACCAGAGGACTTTGGGCAGGTAGAAGGGCTTGTGCCTAATGTCTTTCTTGTTGGGGAAATGGTTATCAGAGGTACAATGTAACCCTAAGGCACTGCATCACTTTTATTAAAATTGTTATTTTTTTCCTTCTATTTTATAGCTGATTATCTAAATTGGGAGATGCCTCAAATTATCAGTTACATATAGAACACACCCTCATGTCAAGCAGTGCTCAGGGACTAAGGAAATCCCCACACTGTATAGAATAGTTAGCTGAAGAAAAGAAGAAAATTCACATGACAGAACAACTAGAAGAAAACAGTCAGACTGCACATGGGTCTGAAAATGACTAAAGGTAACAGGAGTCTAGGGAATCAGGGAACCTGAGCCTTGAGTTGGCCCTGAAGGACCAGAGGGACTTAGGAGGCAGAGAAGAAACAGGCAGCAAAGAAAAGGTGAGAATGAGAACAAAATGTTCTGGAGACTGTGAGATACCAGCCCAGCGCTGTTTAGCTAAACTGCCCTCCCAACCACAACCCCTGCGAACAGCCAACCACAGATTCACAAAGGCTTCTACTTCCTCCATCTGAAGATGGAAAAAACAGCTACTCCACCTGGCTGTGCAGCTTAGAGGACTCGGCACAATGTCTAGCACACAATCTAGTTATTGAGTCTCTCTGACTGCTGGTGAGAGAAGCCTGTTTGAGCTGCCTTGAGTTTAAACAGAAAACATTTTCTGAAGACAGTAAGAGCTCTGGAACCTGCAAGTGGGCCTTGGGAAGAGTACCACAGCCTGTATCACTTTGATCCAGATTTCATCCTTCTCTTTTCCCACAAATAGTCTTCCTCTCCTTTTCTGGGTCACATGAATGATGAAAAGTTATCTACCCCACATTCTTGAAATCTCTCAAGATTTCAATTTCAATTTCAGAGGACACAGGAACTAATAGACTAACTTGGTTAACTGCCCTCTCTTAGTACAATCATCTGTTACCAGGGATTCAGGACCATTTTCTATAATGATGATGCAAGAGACAATTAAGGGGGTTACTGTGGGCTGGGCAGAGAGGTATAGAGATGCCCACCATATAAGCAGTCGTTACGAGCTACTGTTATGTGAACATCAACACAACTCTAACATGTCAGAATCGTGCTATCACTGGCTTTTTCTTAAAACAACTTTGTATGAAATAATTGACATTTAGCAAGCTGCACGGGGCTTCCCTGGTGGCTCAGTGGTAAAGACTCTGCCTGTAATGTAGGAGACTCAGGCTCAACCCCTGGGTTGGGAAGATCCCTGGGAGGAGGACACAGCATCACACTGAGTACTCGTGTCTGGAGAATCCCACAGACTGAGGAGCCTGGTGGGCTTCAATCCATAGGGTGGCAAAGAGTCAGACACGACTGAAGCAACTCAGCACACACACAGGCTGCACATGTTTGCTGATGCTTTACCATATGTATATACTTACAAAGTCACCACCATAACCAAGACAAAAACAAATCCATCATCCCAAAGTTGACTTATTCTCCTATGAAATCCCTCCTTCCCATCCTCTTCACAGGCAGACATCATTCAAGATTAGTCTGCATGTTTTAAGAATTTTATGTAAATGGAATCATATAGTACATATATTCTCACCTGGCTTCTTCTATTCAGTATAACTATTTTGAGATTCCTCCCTGCTATTGTCTTATGAATAATTTATCCTTTTGCATTCCCTTGTGTGGATAAATAACAATTTGGTTATTCATTTATCAAATAAGGCTGCTGTGAACATTCTTTTAAAACTCTTTGTGTGAACATATGCTTTGTGTAAATACCTAAGTATCAAATGGGTGGGATATATATAACAGCTTTGAAGAAACTATCAAATTGTTATTCCAAAGAGACTGTATTATTTATACTCCCACCATGAGTTTCTGACAGCACTAGGTGCTGTGTATTCTCACTAACACTTGGTCTGGTCATTGTTTTTAATTTTTTTTTTTTGTTTTTAATTTTAAATATACAGAGGTATCTATATGGGGGGTCCCCAACATCTGGAATACAGACCACTGCCTCCTATCAGGTTGACCATGTCATTAGATTAGATATAAAGTGCACAATAAATGTAATGTGCTTGAGTCATCTCAACTACCTTTTTTAGGTCCTTTGAAATTTCAACAAAAATTTTAGAATCAACTCATTAATTTATATTTGTTATAAAGAAAGGCCACTGGGTTTTCACGTGGGTTGTAATGACTCTATAGATCATTTTGGAGAGAAAGGACATTGAACAATACCATATTCTCTAACTCAAGAAAGAAAAAACAGGTTTTTCTCTCCTTTCACTTTTCTCAGAACTATTTTGTAATTTTTAGCCTGTCTTTCACACTTTACATCATGCTTATTCCTAAGTATTCTTAGGTTTTGGATGCTATTATACAGAGCATATTTCTTTCTATTTGCAATCTGACTGTCTGTGTTTTGTGTGTTTGTGTGTATTGGTCTTGTATACCATCATATTGATAAACTAACTCATTTAGTGGTTCCATTAAGATGTTGTACTAAATATGCCAGAAAATTTGGAAAACTCAGCAAAGGCCACAGGACTGGAAAAGGTCAGTTTCCATTCCAATCCCAAATAAAGGAAATGCCAAGAAATGTTCAAACTACTGCAAAATTGCACTCATCTCACATATTAGTAAAGTAATGCTCAAAATTCTCTAAGCCAAGCTTCAACAGTATGTGAACTCTGAGCTTCCAGATGTTCAAGCTGGATTTAGAAAAGGCAGAGGAACTAGGAGAGGGCAATGGCACCCCACTCCGGTACTCTTGCCTGGAAAAATCTCACGGACGGAGGAGCCTGGTGGGCTGTGGTCCATGGGGTATCTGAGAGTCAGACATGAATGAGCGACTTCACTTTGACTTTTCACTTTCAAGCATTGGAGAAGGAAACGGCAACCCACTACAGTGTTCTTGCCTGTAGAATCCCAGGGACGAGGGAGTCTGGTGGGCTGCCGTCTATGGGGTTGCACGGGGTCGGCCACAACTGAAGCGACTTAGCAGCACCAACAGCAGCAGAAGCAGAGGAACCAAAGATCAAATTGCCAACATCTGTTGGATCATTGAAAAAGCAAGAGAGTTCCAGAAAAATATCCACTTCTGCTTCATTGACAATGCTAAAGCCTTGACTGTGTGGATCACAACAAGCAGGGAAATTCTTAAAGAGATGGGAATACCAGACCATCTTACCTGCCTCCAGAGAAATCTGTATGCAGGTCAAGAAACAACAGTGAAAAGTGGACATGGAAAAACGGACTGGTTCTAAATTGGGAAAGGCTGTATATTGTCACCCTGCTTATTTAACTTCTATGCAGAATACATCAGAGAAGGCAATGGCACCCCACTCCAGTACTCTTGCCTGGAAAATCCCATGGACAGAGGAGTCTGGTAGGCTGCAGTCCATGGGGTCGCTAAGAGTTGGACACGACTGAGCGACTTCACTTTCCCTTTTCACTTTCATGCATCGGAGAAGGAAATAGCAACCCACTCCAGTGTTCTTGCCTGGAGAATCCCAGGGATGGGGAAGCTTGGTGGGCTGCCGTCCATGTGGTTGCACAGAGTCAGACACGACTAAAGCGACTTAGCAGCAGCAGCAGCAGCAGAGTACATCATGTGAAATGTTGGGCTGGATAAAGTTCNGCAACCCACTCCAGTGTTCTTGCCTGGAGAATCCCAGGGATGGGGAAGCTTGGTGGGCTGCCGTCCATGTGGTTGCACAGAGTCAGACACGACTAAAGCGACTTAGCAGCAGCAGCAGCAGCAGAGTACATCATGTGAAATGTTGGGCTGGATAAAGTTCAAGCTGGAATCAAGATTGTCATGAGAAATATCAATAACCACAGATATGCAGATGACACCACCCTTATGGAAGAGAACAAAGAGGAACTAGAGAGCCTCTTGATGAAAGTGAAAGAAGAGAATGAAAAAGCTGGCTTAAAACTCAACATTCAAAAACAAAGATTATGGCATCTTGTCCCATCAGTTCAGTTCAGTCGCTCAGTCATGTCCAACTTTTTGCAACCCCATGAATTGCAGCATGCCAGGCCTCCCTGTCTATCACCAACTCCCATAGTTCACTCAAACTCATGTCCATCAACTCAGTGATGCCATCCAAACATCTCATCCTCTGTCGTCCCCTTCTCCTCCTGCCCCTAATCCCTCCCAGCATCAGAGTCTTTTCCAATGAGTCAACTCTTCACATGAGGTGGCCAAAGTACTGAGTTTCAGCTTTAGTATCATTCCTTCCAAAGAATACCCAGGATTGATCTCCTTTAGAATGGACTACTTGGATCTCCTTGCAGTCCAAGGGACTCTCAAGAGTCTTCTCCAACACCACAATTCAAAAGCATCAATTATCCAGTGCTCAGCTTTCTTCACAGTCCAACTCTCACATCCATACATGACTACTGGAAAAACCATAGCCTTCACTAGACGGACCTTTGTTGGCAAAGTAATGGCTCTGCTTTTCAATATGCTGTCTAGGTTGGTCATAACTTTCCTTCCAAGGATGAAGCGTCTTTTAATTTCATGGCTGCAGTCACCATCTGCAGTGATTTTGGAGCCCAAAAAAATAAAGTCTGAAGATGTTTATAAGAGACAGNCATCCATACATGACTACTGGAAAAACCATAGCCTTCACTAGACGGACCTTTGTTGGCAAAGTAATGGCTCTGCTTTTCAATATGCTGTCTAGGTTGGTCATAACTTTCCTTCCAAGGATGAAGCGTCTTTTAATTTCATGGCTGCAGTCACCATCTGCAGTGATTTTGGAGCCCAAAAAAATAAACTCTGACACGGTTTCCACTCTTTCCCCATCTATTTGCCATGATCTTAGTTTTCTGAATGTTTAGCTTTAAGCCACTTTTTTCATTCTCCTCTTATACTTTCATCAAGAGACTCTTTAGTTCCTCTTCACTTTCTTCCATAAGGGTGGTATCATCTGCATATCTGAGGTTATTGATATTTTTCCCGGCAATCTTGATTCCAGCTTGTGTTTCTTCCAGCCCAGCATTTCTCATGATGTACTCTGCATATAAGTTAAATAAGTAGGGTGACAATATGCAGCCTTGACGTACTCCTTTTCCTATTTGGAACAAGTCTGGTCCCATCACTTCATGACAAATAGATAAGGAAATAATGGAAACAGTGAGAGACTATTTTATTGGGCTCCAAAATCATTGCAAATGGTGACCGCAGTCATGAAATTAAAAGACACTTGTTCCTTGGAAGAAAAGCTATGACCAACCTAGACAGCATATTAAAAAGCAGAGACATTACTTTGCCAACATAGGTCCATCTAATTGAAGCTACGGTTTTTCCGTTAGTCATGTATGTATATGAGAACTGGACCATAAAGAAGGCTGAGTGCCAAAGAATTGATGCTTTTGAACTGTGGTGTTGGAGAAGACTCTTGAGAGTCCCTTGAACTACAGGGAGATCAAACCTGTCAATCCTAAAGGAAATCAACCCTGAATATTCATTGGAAGGACTGATGCTAAATCTCCAATACTTTGGCCACCAGATGCAAAGAACTGACTAATTAGAAAAGCCCCTGATGCTTGAAAGGTTGAAGGCAAGAGGAGAAGGGGCCTGAAGAGGATGAGATGGTTGGATGGCATCACCAACTTGATGGACATGTGCTTGAGCAAGCTCCAGGAGGTGGTGATGGACAAAGAAGCTCGGCGTGCTGCAGTCTCAGGGTCACAAAGAGCTGGGCACGACTGAGTGACTGAACTGAACTGAGCCTTTTTTGGTAAAGGTCATCTAATTCTTAAAATTGATTGTTAGCATCTATAAATAAAAACAGATGAACTTTTTTCTTTACAACTGGGTTGCCTTTAACTTATTTTTCTTGCCTTTTTGCACTGGCTGCAAACTTCAGTACAGTGTTGGACAGAATCAGCGAAACCACACATCCTCATTGTTGAAGGAAAGCACTTTATCATTCACCACTAAGTATTATATTGGCTGTGGCAGGAACTTTTCACCTTTTTTAAATCAAATTTCCCTTCTACTGCTAGATTTCTGGGAGTTTTTAATCATAAGAGGATGCTGTATTTTGTCAATGATTTTCTGTACCTATTGAAAAGTTCACATAGCTTTATTTTTAATATGTCAGTATGGTGAATTGCCTTGGTTAATATTCAAACGTGAAAACAACCTTGCATTCTGGAGATGAGCCCTTTTTAAATCTGGTTGGATTCAATTTGCTGAAATTCTGTTTAGCATTTTTACACATATATTTATAACAAATATTTACCTTTGTTTCTCTTATAATATCTTTGTCTTGTTTCAGTATCAGGGTAATGGTGATCTCAGAAAATAATTTGGGAAGTATTCTTTCCTCTTCACATTTCTGGAAGCATTTGCCTATAATTTTCATTATTTCTTCCTCAAATATTTGGTGGAATAAAGAGAGAATCCATTTTCATTGCAGGGTATCTTTCTATAATGAATTCAAATTCTTTAATAGGAATAGGACTGTTCAGTTTATTTCTTCCTGAATGAGTTTTGGCATTTTGTTTCTTTCAAATTGTTTCTTTTTTTATTGAAGTTGTTTGATTTATTAACATCCCCATATCTTAATATTTGCTTATTATAATTTAAATGTATAGAATGATAACTATTAGAGAATACTGATTCAGTTCAGTTCAGTCTCTTGGTCGTGTCCAACTCTTTGAGACCCCATGAATTGCAGTACACCAGGCCTCCCTGTCCATCACCAACTCCCGAAGTTTACCCAAACTTATGTCCATCAAGTTGGTGATGCCATCCAGCCATCTCATCCTCGGTTGTCTCCTTCTCCTCCTGCCCCTAATCCCTCCCAGCATCAGGATCTTTTCCAATGAGTCAACTCTTAGCATGAAGTGGCCAAAGTACTGGAGTTTTAGCTTCAGCATCAGTCCTTCCAATGAACACCCAGGACTGATCTCCTTACCCATGAATTGCAGTACACCAGGCCTCCCTGTCCATCACCAACTCCCGAAGTTTACCCAAACTTATGTCCATCAAGTTGGTGATGCCATCCAGCCATCTCATCCTCGGTTGTCTCCTTCTCCTCCTGCCCCTAATCCCTCCCAGCATCAGGATCTTTTCCAATGAGTCAACTCTTAGCATGAAGTGGCCAAAGTACTGGAGTTTTAGCTTCAGCATCAGTCCTTCCAATGAACACCCAGGACTGATCTCCTTTAGGATGGACAGGTTGGATCTCCTTGCAGTCCAAGGGACTCTCAAGAGTCTTCTCCAACACCACAGTTCAAAAGCATCAATTCTTCGGCGCTCAGCTTTCTTCACAGTCCAACTCTCACATCCATACATGACCACTGGAAAAACCATAACCTTGACTAGATGGATATATACACACATACATATACATATATGAAAGCAATCTCTCTCATTCCTGATAATTTGTCTTTGCTCTCATTTGCTCTTCAGTCTAGTCAGCTTATCAATGTATTGATTTTATTGATCTTTCTCAAAGAAACAACTTTTTGCTTCATAGATTTCCCCCATTTTATAATACATTATTTTCCACTCTGATCTTTTTGCTTATATTGGTTCTAATGTATTCGTTTTTCTGAAGTTAAGATCATTTTTTAGTGACTGCTATTTGATATCATTTTTCATTGCTAATGTAAGTTTTTAGAACTTATTTCTCCCCCTAAACATTGCTTTAGTGGCATTCCTCAAATTATTAGATACTGTAGTTTCGTTTTTATTCAGTTCAAAGTACTTTCTCATTTACCATTTGTTTTTTTCTTTGATACCATTTAGAAGTGTGTTATTTTAGTATCCAAATATTTGGAGACATCCCAGAGATCTTAGTGATTCTAATTTACTTCCATTGTAGTCAAAGAACATACTTCATATGACTAATATTTTTAGAAATTCATCTAAAATTTATTTCATTCATAATATGATTTTAGTAGATATCTGTGCGTTCTTAAAGAGAATGTGTATTGTGCTATCCTTAGATGGAATGTTCTATATTTAAATGTCAATTGGGTCAAGTTGATTAGCAGTTGTCATATAAGTATTCTTTATTCTTGCTCATTTTATTTTTTCTGCCAGTTATTAACAAAGGGTTATTAAAATATCCACCTATAAATATGGATTTGCCTATTTCTTCTGGCAGCTCTAACAATTTTTACTTCATGTATTTTGAAGTTATCTTATGGGTAAATAAAATTTATAATAGTCACACTCAATTAACTGACCTTTTTTATATAATGACCCTCTTTAGCCTTGGTAATATTCTTTGCTCTGAAATATACTTTGATATTAACATAGTTACTCCAGCTTTCTTTTGATATTTTATTTTAATTCGATTGATATGTTTGATGATTTGATTTTTGTCTGTGTGCTATTGTTGTTTCAGATAAAAGGGTAAATTTGGTCTCTGCTACTCCATTTCAGCTATAAGCAGAAGCCCCAGTCAAATGTTATTAACCACAGTCTACTAAGGAGAAAATAGTCACTAGAAATTTTTTGACTTGCCCAAGGTCATATAGCTGATAACTATTTGCTAAGCAGAAATACAGCATAGGCAGAGAGGCAGTGCTTCACATAACCCATCTGCATTTCAGTCCCTAGGACAAAGGGACAAGAAAGTATTTTATGTGAAGGAGAACTAGGACAGCTGCTTGCAAAGACATGATAGATGAAACTTCCTTGTTTTGTTGACAGTCAAACCTAAGTCAAAGTCACTGAAAACTGTTAAGAGTAAGAATTCCTTGTACTTACAAAGGAGAGATTATGAGACCATTTACCTAATGGATTATTCCAGAAAAATCCCAGTATCAATCTAGAGGGACACTCAGACATTTAGGATGACCCAATACACAGGAAATCAGTCCTGAATATGTACTGGAAGGACTGATGCTGAAACTGAAACTCCAATACTTTGGCCACCTGATGTGAAGAACTGATTCATTAGAAGAGACCCCGATGCTGGGAAAGATTGAAGGCAGGAGGAAAAGGGGACGACAGAAGATGAGATGGTTGGATGGCATCACTGACTCGATGGACATGAATTTGAGCACGCTCCAGGAGTTGGTAATGGACAGGGAAGCCTGGCATGCTGGCGTCCACAGGGTCCCAAAGACTGAACAACTGAACTGAACTGAACTGATTCGCAGGCAGGTCCCCCTGAGTCAGAGCTCATCCTGCTCAGATCTGCTACATAGTCATTTCTGTGGAACATATGTATCCCTCCCCTGCCCTTCTGAACAGCATCGACATAAAAATGGTGACACCAGACTGTCTAACATCCAGTAAACAATTTAAAAGACTATTACAACCATTGTGCAAGCATGCTCAGTCATTCAGTCATGTCCGCCTCTTTGCAACCCCATGGACTGTAGCCTGCCAGACTCCTCTGTCCTTGGGATTTCCCAGGCAAGAACATTTTAGTGGGTTTCCACTTCCTCCTCCAGGGGATACTGCTGACTCAGTGATCAAACCCATGTCTCCTGCATCTCTGGAATTAGCAAGTGTATCCTTTACCACTGTATCACCTTCTGTACCATAATGTGTCATTTGGACAACAAAACACCCATCTTGTAAGTTCAAACTGACACAGACATCATGTGCTTCTGTGGCTTTAGATGTCAAGAATACCAGCACACAAACCTGTAACTCCCTGGAAGTGGTAACATAGTTTAGATGCCAGATAAGATGATGGAATTTCCATATCTGTAAAACCTACATGGTAATGCAAAAACAATCAGTTCTGTGACAAATTTAGAGAATAGCAGTTAAAACAGAAGTAAGCATTTAATTCTTTTATCTGACAGGAAACCCAAGACAGAAATAGATTAACACAGACAAGTATAGTTGTTTGAAGTTCCAGATTTTACTCTAAGTGGTACTTTGTAGTTTATAAATACATTTTTATGACACATCATTAAACTTGTTAGCCTGCCAGGTAAAAGGCATTCACTATGTCTCCCTGTTTGTCAGGTTTAGAAGTTCCTATTCAAATTTCATTTGCTTCATTTTAATTATTTGGGATATCAATTTTTCATATCTTTTGATTAAAGCCAATTTTTCTTCCTTTCTTAAGTACATGTTTGTGCACATCTTAGAATTCACAAGCATGTCATGGAGATCAAAATATAGCTGGGAAACGAGTAGCTAGCAGGATGAGTCAGAGTCTAATGTCTGATTGCTCACATCAAAGAGATCATATGCAGAAATTCAGAAACATTTCATATTTTGCTCATGTTATGATGTCTTCAAATCTCACCTTCACACTTGCTGCAGAAATTATTACAAAGTTCTCCCAGCTATCTGGTATATAAGACAATCATCAAAGTCACATTCTCATCTATTTGTCATTATGCTGTGCCAGTCTGCCATAGTATTTGAAAGGCTAGGCTTAAAAAAAAAAAAAAAAAAAAAAACCACACTGCTTGCTAACTGGAGTCTAGCTGTGTGTATGTTTTTCCAGGCTTGATTACACCTATAGAATGACACAATATGTCCTGTCTGTATAACTTCTGATGTCTGTGAACCTCAGGCTGTATTCCTGGTTTGGCTGGTAGCTATGGCAATTAAAAAAAAATACAGTATGATGTGGAAGGAACATTATCAATTCAGGGTTTATTTACTGACAACATTCCAGCAACATGTGATGCAATCAAAACTGTTTAAAGAGCCTTTTGTATTTCACATGGAATATAAGAATATTAGACTAATGCTGTTTCACTGACAATAAACAGTGATGCTATGGCTTTATTCCAGTTAAGGTTCCTTGTCCTCTTTTCTTGCTATCCTCCACCTCCACCCTCTGCCTCTGAGACAGAGTGTGGGGGAAGGAGCAGAAAGGGGAACAGGGAACAATGACTTGGAGATGCTCAAGTTTCAATTACTGTATCAGTTGGTCAAAATACAAGTCTAGGTTATCATTTAGACTTTTTGCAACTTGATATCACTAATTCAAGTTTTAGTTCCAGCAACACAGGCACTCCAAAATCTGAAAAAGATGCTCTGACATCTCAAAGCAGCCATCAGTATCACATTGAGCTGATGAAAAGGTTTTCATTGATTCTTGCCTGGTATTTTTTCTCTCCTCAGTTTTTTACACGTATTCAGCAAATTTCACAGGGCCTGGAACAGAGGCCAACTTTTGTTGTAAACTCTGACTCAGATTTATTTATTTGTGTATTGTCTGACTCCTTCATTAGGATTATGTCCACACAGACACATGCCAGGCCTTTCCCCCCCATCTACTCCCTGTACCTGGAACAGAGCCTGATTCACTACAGAAGCTCAAGGACTATTTGTTGAGTGACTACATTAAAATTGACCCAAGAGCTGCACAGCAAACTTAATGCCACAGAAGGATTTCCCCCACTTCCACAGGGTTTGGTGATTTATAGAAACAGAGTTGTCAGGGTTTACAAATGCACTGAACACTTTTGCCTGCATGCATGCTAAGTTGCTTCAGTTGTGTCCAACTCTTTGTGACTCTGGACTATAGCCCACCGGGCTCCTCTGTCCATGGAATTCTCCATGCAAGAATACTAGAGTTGCCATGTTCTTCTCCAGGGGATCTTCCCAACCGAGGGATCAAAACCACATTTTCTGCATTTCCTACATTGGCAGGTGGGTTCTTCACCTGAGAATCCCAAATACTTTTGACATATGCGTTATTCAAACAGCAAAATGTTGAATGATAAGAAAACTATCTCATAAAAACAAGAAGCTAAAGGTGATATTTACAGTATTTGTGTGCTTGTTTCACTGGGAGAAAGAACCATTGATTTTTCTAGCAATTAATTAAAACTAAAACCATTAATTCCAGCGTTTTCATTTAAGGCACTCTGACATCTCAAAGCATCTATCAAAATAATGAACTAATGACAGGATTTTCACCAGTTCCCAGCTGATGGCATCCTAGTACTTATCATTGCCCACCCAGACCCCCAGCAGGCACAGAAGGGATAAAGTTGGAGGAGCTGTACTCACCAGCCTTGATGTGGACATCCTGACTTCTAATTTTCCCTGAAGGATTTTCAGCTGTGCAATAGTAAGTATTATCATGGATTAAGGTACTAAAGCTTGAAGGAGGGAAGGGGAAAATCTGGAGAGTGCCGTTGGGGTGGACGTGGCGGATTCCGGGGACATCGTAGATCTCCTCGCCCGTCGCTAGGTACCATCTGAGAGACACAGGAGGGATCCCTGCTGCGGGGCAGGGCACCAGGGTCCCCGTCGTGCTCGCAAACACTACCTCTTGCAGAGATGCATTGACAAAGTAGAGGCTGGAGTGAAGGTCCTCACTGAAAACTGCAAGGAGACAACATAAGAGTGTGTCAGGAAAGTGCATCTTGTGCACTTATCTTTCAACATAGAATATCAACATATTGACATGTCAACCTGGCCTCAAGAGGTTATTTGGAGAAATAGTCACAAGACTCGACTAAAACTTAATCGTTCAAAATTGCTCAACCTACCACGGACAGAGAGGTACCGGTTTCATTTCACAATTTGTACACAAGTTAAGTTGTGGATGTGCTCAGTGGTATCTGACTCTGCAACCCCATGGACTGTAGCCCACCAGTTTCCTCTGTCCATGGAATTTTTCAGGCAAGAATACTGGCGTGGGTTGCCATTTCTGACTCCAGGGGATCCTCCAGAGCCAGGGATCCAACCCGTGTCTCCTGCATCTCCTGCACTGGCAGGTGGGTTCTTTACCACTTTGCCACCTGGGAAGCCCAACACAAATTAAGTTAACCTGGAACTTAACCTTTGAATAGGTGACTTTTCAGCCCTGTGTCCAGAGCCCTATTCTGTCTCCACGGTACTGACCACTATTGGAATGTATTTTGGGTTTTGTATTCATTTATTGTTTGTTGACCTATCTAGAATGTAAAGCTCACGAAAGAAAGCCATAATCTGCTCACACGATTGCCTAGAGCACGGAGCAAAACAAGCCATGGGGATTTCATAAGGAGAAGCTATGTGAGTGAATCGCTAGGTCCGGTTGCTAGAATCAGATTGCCCTGGTTGAAAGCGTACATTGAGAACTAATTTTGAATGAAATTAGTCACACGTTTTTAAAATTAAAATTGAAGATCTGGGTGTAAAGCATTTTGGAAAGGCCAGTTTGTTTGCTGAAAATCCAATCCAATCAACAATGTGCTTTTTCGTTGTTGTTGAAAATATGTTGCAATAATAACGAGAACTTTGACAAAAGCATCATTCAATTCCACCAGCCTATGGCAGATTCTGTTTCACTTACTCTTCTGGTTCATCCACCTACAGCCTATAGGGTTAAACCATGTCATAATATGCACACATGAAACAGGCAGTTGTTACAGACTCTGCTTCATACTCTTAACACTATTTCATACACATAATGTCATGTTTCAGACTTCATAAGTACAGATGACTCTGAACAACACTGATATGAGCTGGGTGAGTCCGCTTATACACAGGCAGTTTTCAATAGGAAACACTACAGTGTTATACCATCCTTGGTTGGTTGGATCTTTGGATATAGAGGAACTGTGGACAGAGAGAGCAGACTGTAAGTTATAGGTGTATGCACATTTAATATAAGGTGATTTTCTAAGCTAGTCCCCTGACTCGGGCTGCTTCAGTTGTTTCTGTTTTAATTACTGCAAATAAAATGTCTGTAAAGGTTTCCAGGAATTTATTCAGAGACTACATTGTACTCATTGATAGCTGTGCAGTGTTCTTTCCATGAAGCAGAAAAATCCAACTTCTAGAATCCAAAAATTAAACAAAAGATATACAAGTGCAATGAAGACCCACTTCTCAGACACTTACGTTTCCGTGTGGCTTTCTAAAAACAAATGCATACCCTGTCACCAGTTCACAAGAGAGTGAAGGAGCCCTGTGCTACACTTAGTCACTCAGTCATGTCAGACTCTTTGTGACCCCAGGGACTACAGCCTGCCAGGCTCCTCTGTCCATAGGGATTCTCCAGGCAAGACTATTTAAGTGGGTTGCCATGCCCTCCTCCAGGAGATCTTCCCAATCCAGGGATTCAACCTAGGTCTCCCACATTGCAGGCAGAGTCTTTAACATTTGAGCCACCAGGGAAGCCCAAGAATATTAGAGTGGGTAGCCCATCCTTTCCCCAGGGGATCTTCCTGACACAGGAATCAAACCAGGGTTTCCTGCATTGCAGGCAGATTCTTTGCTAGCTGAGCTACCAGGGAAGCCCAAAGAAGCCCTAGATACTGAGAATTAACCTCACTGGGCAGAGGTGAGAATAATATTTGCTGAGTGTCCCTGCCATACCAGGCAATATTGTGAGACTGAGGTGTTATTTCATTCACTCCTGTGTTCAATAACCCTGCCAGGTTAGACCAGGCTCTGCTCCACAGAAGATGAGGTGGAGACTCAGAGAGGTTGTCCCTGGAGCAAGGACCCAGGGTTGGAGATTGCAGAACCAGAACTCAGGCTCCGTGATGAAGATTTTATTTCATTACTCGGCTGCCCTTACTGTTCAAAGGCAAATCTTGGGAAAGCTCTGTTCCTGAGATTTGCCATCCTCCACATGTGTTGCTTTCTCTTGGTCACTGTCACCAGCAGTAACCAGAAGTCTGGCCATGGTCAGTGCTGGCTGTCTCTGAGCAGGCAGCAGCGTGAACACCTTTCATCAAGAGGTGGCAGAGAAAAATACAGTATAAAAGGGACAGATTTACCCAAAGAGAAGAAGGAAGAGGTGTTCAGCAAGTAGTGACTGTTTGATGGTTTTCTCTCCCAACCATACCTAAAGTCTTAACTGCTGCTGCTGCTGCTAAGTCGCTTCAGTCGTGTCTGACTCTGTGTGACCCCATAGACGGCAGCCCACCAGGCTCCCCCATCCCTGGGATTCTCCAGGCAAGAACATTGGAGTGGGTTGCCATTTCCTTCTCCAATGTATGAAAGTGAAAAGTGAAAGTGAAGTCGCTCAGTTGTGTCCGACTCTTCGCGACCCCATGGACTGCAGCCTACCAAGCTCCTCCGTCCATGGGATTTTCCAGGCAAGAGTACTGGAGTGGGGTGCCATATACTCGGTAAATCAGAATATGGAAGCTATTGCTAACTGAGAAATTGGCTCAGACCAGAAGCACAGTTAATAGCTAAACATTGCAGCTTCCAACTCAAATGAAAATGCTGATAGTAGCACTGTGAGTTTGAGCTTTTTAGGAAACTGACATCACCCCAAACATATTGTTAGGAACGAGGTAACTGTCACTCTTGAGGCTAATTAATTCCACCCCAATTCTTTTCTTTCCCTACCCACATTACTCTTCTGTCAACTGAATTGTGGGTGATTCAAACCAAGTAAAATTTAGTCATATTTGAATTTACTCTTTTGTGTCATAAAAGTTGCCTTGTGAAGAATAGCAGTCTTTGAAAATGTGAATGCATGTAAGAAGTATTTCTTAATTAAATGTATATTTTCTACTATAAGCCACATTCCAAGAGGCAGCTTATGAAATTATTTAAATGACTTTGAGAAAATGCAAATTAAATGTTTAATCCTCACAGTTAAAGAGATAAGTGACCTCTGGGGGATTACTGTCACTTCTCCTTACATTTTTTAGATATTCCACTTGAGTCTTTGTATTTCACACCACTGGGTTTAATAATGTAACACAAACTTGCTTTCTAAGATACACATCGTATGGCCACGGGCAAAAGAAAACCCAAACTACATTCCAACAGCTTTTATTTCTTTCATCCAAGGGCCCATCCATCTGCTTAAATAGTAGTACTTTATTTATGGAGTGCTGCTTTATGGAGAAGGCAATGGCTCCCCACTCCAGTACTCTTGCCTGGAAAATCCCATGGACAGAGGAGCCTGGAGGGCTGCAGTCCATGAGGTCGCTAAGAGCTAGACACAACCGAGTGACTTCACTTTCACTTTTCACTTTCATGCATTGGAGAAGGAAATGGCAACCCACTCCAGTGTCCTTGCCTGGAGAATCCCAGGGACGGGGAAGCCTGGTGGGCTGCCGTCTATGGGGTCACACAGAGTCGGACACGACTGAAGTGACTTAGCAGCAGCAGTATGCACTTTATACACAGTAATGTTTGCTCCCTCCAATAAAGGCACAAGCAATCTTAATGTGAAGTGTGTGTGTGTGTGTGTGTATGTGTGTGTGTGTGTGTATGTGAGGGAGAGAGAGAGATGGAGAGAGAGAGAGAAAGTTCTTTGAAAACAATTGCAGTTTATTAGTGCTCAACAAAACACTTGGCAGAATCTTGTGAGATTCAGGGTATAAAATCGTGGGGTGTAAACACTAAGGGTAGTAAAGGAAGGAGCTTTGGAGAATTGTTTTTTTCATTTGCAGATTTCCCATATTTTATACTGTTATAACAGATGGTATAATCAAGACTCCAATGACAAACATAAAGGAGAATGTTACACTTAAAAGAAAATTAAGTCAATATTGCTCTCTTTAAAATTCAAATATGGCAAAGTGAAAGAAGTAACGTGGAAGAAACTTTACAGGGTGCAGTGACACAACCATTCACGCATGCAACAGTATTTACTGAGCATCTGTTCTGGCCAGGCCTCATGCAAGGTCACAGTCGTACACATTTGCAGGAGTCATGCCACTGTCCTCCAGGGGTCTGGAGGGCTGCATGGTCATTAAACAAGATCAGTGATAATTATTTTTCTGGTTGTTTAGTTGCTAAATCTTGTCCAACTCTTTTGCGATCCCATAGACTGTGTAGCCCACCAGGTTCCTCTGTCCACGGGATTTCCCAGGCAAGAATACTGGAGCAGGTTGCCATTTCCTTCTCCAGGGTATCTTCTTGACCTAGGGATTGAACCTGAGTCTCCTGCATTAGCAGGCAAGTTCTTTGTCACTGAAGCACCAGGGATTATCAACAATGTGCTACAGACTCATAAATGATAGAGAAACTAACCCAACCTGGGAAAGATGAAGGTAGTTTCTCAAAGGGGAAAGGAAAGAAGATTCTAGGCAGAAAGCATAGACATAGCCGGACATTGAGTTATCAAAGGCAGGAGGGAAGTGAGAAGATGCCAGCTACCACTGTATACCAAGGTGAAGAACAAGAAGAAACAAAAACCAGAGATGGATTCTCAGGGATAGTTAATACATAAAAAGTGAGCAATGGATATCTGACCATGGACTTTCACCAAAATACATAATGAACTCCTGAAAGTCAACAATAAAAAATGGGCCAAAGACTTGGATGATCACTTCACAAAGGCCAATATATAAATAGCCAATAAACACATGAAAAAATACTCAATGGCAGTAGTCATCACAGAAATGTAAATTAAAAGCATAGGGGTTTACCATTACACATATAACTGAATGACTAAAACAGTAATGACAGACTATAATGAGTGTCTAAAGGGTGTGAGGCAACATGAAACACAGACACTGCAGGTGGAAATGTAAACTGATAAAATTATTGTGGAAACTATTCATCAGTAACTGCTATAGCTAAACCTATGCATACCCCATGACTCAACAATTCAGTTCATAGGTATTTATCCAACAGAAATCTACACATACACTCATAAAAAATAAACATCACATTCACAGCAGTACTATTTGTGAGTCCCAAACTGGAAACCACTCAGATACGATCAATAATAATGTACTCAGTCACTCAGTCATGTCCAACTCTTTGTGGCCCCAAGGACTGTAGCCCACCAGGCTTCTCTGTCCATAGAATTTTCCAGGCAAGAATACTGGAGTGGGTTGCCACTTCTTACTCCAAGTTTCTTCTGACCCAGGGACTGAACCCGCCATCTCTTGCATCTCCTCCATTGGCAGGCAGATTCTTTACCACTAGCACAATCTGGAAAGCCTAATCAATAATAAAAACTGGATGAATGTATTGTTATACATTTGGACATCAAATAACTAAATAATAATAAGAATGAACCATTATAAACAAAATGATTGTGAATCTCACAGCCATAATGTTGAAGGAAAGCAGACACAACGAGAGTGCATAACTTATTATTTTATTCATAACAAGCATAAAATAGAGAAAAATAATCATCCATGATGTTAAGACTCAAGATAGTGATGATTCATGGGGTAGATGGACATAGAGAATAGAAATGAGATGAGGGTCTATTCAGACTGCTGGCTCTCTTCATTTTCTTGACCTGGGTGCTGGGAACACTGATGAATTTAGCTCATGAAAATGTCATTAAGCTGTACTCTGTGAATATGCACACTTCTCTGTATGTATTCTGTACTTCAATTAAAACCATATTTCAAACAAATGGGGAAAGAAAGAACCATCATGAAGATAAAGAATACAGTATAAGCTTAGTAGCCCAAATCCTAGTGAGAATGATGCCCTACAAACAAAAGACAACATTTTGAAAAGTCAACCAGCAGTTTTCAACAGTGTCAACTGCTTTATAGAGATCGGAAAACATGAAAACCAAAACAGATCATTAGATTAGCAAACTGTCTTTATTTTGAATAGAAATGCCATTTAGAACCAAAATGCTTCTATTGTTTTCACAGGAAGATGTGACTGGATGTGCTTAGTAGAATGAACTGCTTTGATAAAGGTCTTCCAAAATGAAAAGGAAGCTACCTAAGCCTTCCGTAAATATTACATACAAAGCATAACCCTTAGCTGATTCCTGGACTCTAGACTGTTTTCACATTAGCACAAGTGCTTTGAAATTTAGTGTCATCTTGATCAGACAACCTGAAAGCAGATAAATAGATGCTCTCATAGTGACTGGGAAAAGCATTCCAAAGGTCTATGAAATAATTCCAAGTTAGGTTATAAAATACACTCATATGTTAGAGCAATTCTTCATTTAACTCTAATATATTTCAATCATTCTATCTATTCCCCAGAGCATTGAAGATACAATGTCACTGTTGTCATGAATAAAAACTGGANCCATCTTTGGCTGCAAAGAATATAATCAATCTGATTTTGGTATTGACCATCTGGTGATGTCCATGTGTAGCATCTTCTCTTGTGTTGTTGGAAGAGTCTGTTTGCTATGACCAGTGTATTCTCTTGGCAAAACTCTATTAGCCTTTGCCCTGCTTCATTCTGTACTCTAAGGCCAAATTTGCCTGTTACTCTAGGTGTTTCTTGACTTCCTACTTTGCATTCCAGTCTCCAACATAATGTTGTCCACTGGAGAAGGGAATAGCAAACCACTTCAGTATTCTTACCTTGAGAACCTCATGAGCAGTACGTAAAGGCATAATGATAGGACACTGAAAGATGAACGCCTAGGTCAGTAGGTGCCCAATATGCTACTGGAGATCAGTGGAGAAATAACTCCAGAAAGCAAAAGCAAAAACAACACCCAGTTCTGGATGTGACTGGTGATAGAAGCGAAGTCCAATGCTGTAAAGAGCAATATTGCATAGGAACTTGGAATGTTAGTTCCATGAGTCAAGGCAAATTGAAAGTGGTCAAACAGGAGATGGCAGGAGTGAACACCAACATTTTAGGAATCAGTGAACTAAAATGAACTTGAATGGGTGAATTTAAATCAGACAACCATTATATCTACTACTGTGGGCAAGAATCCCTTAGAAGAAATGGCGTAGCCATTATAGTCAACAAAAGAGTCCAAAATGCAGTACTTGGATGCAATCTCAAAAATAACAGAATGATCTCTGCTCGTTTCCAAGGCAAATCATTCAAAATCGTAGTAATCCAAGTCTATGCCCCGATTAGTAATGCTGAAGAAGCTGAAGAACTGTTCAAAATGTAGAAATTCTGATAATTCAACAGTAATTTTCATTTGCTAATCTTTAATCTCCTTTTTGCCAAATTCTGCTTCTAACTCTATATGTGTGTCTTAGATATTTCTGGATTTTATCACTAGCTATTTCCTTTTGGTCTGCCCTAATGATTTCTCTTAGTAACCACCCTGAATTTCCTTGTTAATCAATTCAATGAATATTTACTGAAAGTCTGCCATATACCTATCACTGGTCTTCACCCTGAAAAAGTTATACATAAAACATAAAATCTCTATTCTCCAGTATCATATAATTTAGTCAAGGTTAGTATCATTCAGGGCTTCCCTGATGGCTCAGAGGTTACCCACTGCAGTATTCTTGCCTGGAGAATCCCATGGACAGAGGAGCCTGGTGGGCTACAGTCCACAGGGTTGCAAAGAGTCAGACATGACTGAGCAACTTCACTTTCTTTTCATTCAAACATCTTTAATCTACTCTTAAGGACTGTGTAACTGCTGTCTCTTATACACATCTGATGTGTATAAGAGACAGAATTAAGGCACTTACTCCTTGGAAGAAAAGTTATGACCAACCTAGATAGCATATTCAAAAGCAGAGACATTACTTTGCCAACTAAGGTCCGTCTAGTAAAGGCTGTGGTTTATCCAGTGGTCATGTATGGATGTGAGAGTTAGACTGTGAAGAAACCTGAGTGCCAAAAAATTAATGCTTTTGAACTGTGGTGTTGGAGAAGACTCATGAGAGTCCCTTGGACTGCAAGGAGATCCAACCAGTCCATTCTGAAGGAGATCAACCTGGGATTTCTTTGGAAGGAATGATGCTAAAGCTGAAACTCCAGTACTTTGTCCACCTCATGTGAAGAGTTGACTCATTGGAAAAGACTCTGATGCTGGGAGGGACTCGGGGCAGGAGGAGAAGGGACGACAGAGGATGAGATGGCTGGATGACATCACTGACTTGATGGATGTGAGTCTGAGTAAACTCCGGGAGATGGTGATGGACAGGGAGGCCTGGCGTGCTGAGATTCATGGGGTCGCAAAGAGTTAAATATGACTCAGCGACTGAATGAAATAACACTAAATCCTATCATGATTTAGGCTAGTGTTAGTCACTCAGTCTTGTTTGATTCTTTGTAATCCTGTGCACTCTGGTCTGCCATACTTAAGGCTAAGGAAATAATAATTAAATATGACTTGTAATTTTAAAATTAACTAATTGTTCATATCAATATGGCTAAGTGTTTTTAGTGCCAGGTCTATTATCCCTCTTTCCTGTCTTCATTGATCAAAAGTCTATTTATAAAAATAAAACATATAATATTCTCTTTCTCTGAGCGATAGAATTAAAGAACAATTTTATTTCCTTATATATACACTTTCTGCATTTTTCAAGTCTTCTGCAGTAAGAATGTGTTATTGTATTTTTAAAAAAAATTGAAAGCAGTAAAGGAACTACCACTTAAGGGATATGTTTAATAGGATCCATATTAGTTTCCTATTGGGGCTGAAACTTGGTGAGTTAAAACAACACAAACTTGTAGTTCTGAGGTCAGAAGTCTAAGAGGGGTTGACAAGGTCACATTGCTTCTGGAGGCTCTAAAGGAGAACAGACTTCCTTGCCTGTTCTAGCAGTTTATCTTTAAACAGTTTACCTGTATTCCTTGATTCATGGTCCCTTTCTCCATCTTCAAAGTCAGCAGTATAACATCTTCAACTTTTTCTATATCTCTTGTCCTCTCTATCTCTCACCTCTGCTTCCATCACTATCTTCTGTGACTCTCTTTTAACTCTCTCTTATAAGGACTCTTGTGAGTACATTGGCCCATCTGATAATCCAAGATAATCTTCCCCTGTCAATAATATCCTTAATTACAGTTGCAGAATCCCTTTTGCCTTGGAAGGTAACATATTCCTGGGTTTCAAGGACCAGATACGGACAGTTCAGCTCAGTTATGTCTGACTCTTTGCCACCCCATAGACTGCAGCATGTCAGGCTTACCTGTCCATTTCCAGGATATGGACATCTGGTATATGGACATCCTGGGAGCATTTATTCAGCCTATGGTAAATTCTTTTTATTCAGCTTTTTTGAGTTTTTCCAAACATTTTCAAGCTTTTTTTTAATCTACTACCTTATGCCTGACATGCACACACACATACACACACACACACACACACACACACAGAGGGTACATGTTTTATGTCTCTACAGAGTATATAAATACTCTGGTAAATATTATGACAATTAACATTCTTGATCCTTTCCTTTCTGGACTTTAAACACTACTGTTTTTCTCTCTTTCCATCTCATTCTCTCTGATTTTATTCAGTATTCAAAATTGAATTGAGTACCTACATGGCCCCAGGCTCTAAGTTGTAAAGATAGAGTGGTGAACAACACAGATATGGATTCTGCTCAGGGAACTTTCATAATGGTAGGAGGAGTGAAATAAGCCTGCAGAAAAATATATATGCAAAATAATCAGAGAGTTGTATAAATGTTAGGAGTAAAATATACAGCAAATAGTAAATGACTAATGGAGAGATGAATGACAGGGTCATCACTGAAGGTCTTTTTAAAGGGTAAAATTGAGGCTGAGACCTGAAAAGGAAAAAAAAAAGCACTGTGGACTAAAACCAAACCAAACTGAAATATTGTGGATAAAGTCTGTCCTAAATCATTTCCTACAACGTCTGCAACAGATATTGTTTAGTGGCATGAGTACTAATTTGGGACCTGGGAGACATAGAGAAATAACCCTCGATTTTCTCATCATGATGTTAGGAAATTGAATAATAAAATCAAATATTCTATGTGTTTTGATAAATATGCACAAAATTTATTTTTACACAGTTTTAGATGCATTGTCCTTTGGGTTATTGAAAGTCAAGTCATTTGGAACTAATATAGCACTTTATTTTGGTTGCATGTGTGTGTTGATGTGTTTGTGTGTCTTGATAAATGTTGAATCAGTAGAGTATTTCATGCCAGGAATCACCAAATAGGCCAAATGACTGAAAAATAATTGCTAGTTTATTATGGCAATCTAAGTCCACATTATTTGTGAAACGAGGCTTCTAGTTCCTCTGTGCATCTAATAAAAGTGGAGGCACAGCCAGTTTATTGCTTTGATCAGATATGTTGTCCACAAGCTGTATTCATGTTTTCAACACTGAGTAATTGTCTAACACTGCTGACCCCAAAATGGTCTGCATTCTATTCAGTACCCAGGAAAATGTTATAGATGATTTTTATTTGATCATAACAAAGCAGCTCAGTGTGTTTTTATAATGGTAATAAGTAAAAGTAAATAACCAATTTTGTCTGAATGAAATAAAAAATCAACACGTCTCCTTTGCAATATGATTTTCAGGAAGAAAATCCACAGATTTGTCTCATTTTTAAAGGTCTAGTTGCAAAGCATTAAGAGGTATATTTTTTATAAATCGACATGAAATGGGCCAAAACACACTATTCAGATTTTGAATGTACCCAACAAACTCTTAGTTGCTTAACTTTATGTTTTTACAGATGATTATAATAGATATATTAGTATACCCTCATGCCTTAGAAAAACACAGTCTCTGTTTTGTTTGTTTTGTTTTGTAACCAAGCATAACATATTAGGGGCTTCCCTATAGCCCAAATGGTAAAGAATTTGTCTGTGATGCAGGAGACCAGGGTTTGATCCCTGGGTCAGGAAGATCCTCTGGAGAAGGGAATGGCGATGCACTCCAGTATTCTTGCCTGGAGAATTCCATGGACAGAGAAGCCTGGCAGGCTAGAGTGGGGTCACAGAGTGGGACAAGACTGAGCGACTAACACACACACACATAACATAAAAAGAGATTTATCTGTGTGCTGCTGCTGCTGCTGCTAAGTCGCTTCAGTCATGTCTGACTTTGTGAGACTCCATAGATGGCAGCTGTGTGCACACATCTAATATTTTATAGAGAGAGATTGGGTGAGTTACTTGTTTATTCAGTAAGATATTATTACTCATAATGTTCTGACACTTATAATGACTATAAAATTTATTCCTATAGTTATCAGGAAAATATATGAACATTTCTCTCACAGGTATTCATCAACTTTTATGAATTTTTAATTAAAATCTAAGAAGTATAAAGAGCATAAATATAACTGAGTACCTAACTTTCTTAAGGAATAGATAAAAAATAAAAGTCATAAGCTTTTAGGAATTAAGAACATATTTGCTTTGCTAAATGATTAACAAAAATAGAAATGAAGAAAAACAAATGCAACTTCAAATATTTTCATGGTTTAGATTTTTTTTCAAACAATCCAAAGTATGTGAGGAATTTCCATATTGCATAACAACCAAATAAAAAAGGTGCATTCAAAAAAATTGATGATTTCCTTTGTCAGGACTTATCGCTTATTTGGTTTTATTTCTCATTTGCTGATTAATTAGTATTGCAGGAACAAATGTACAAAGACACAGCATTTTTTTAAATGTGTTATAAGGTCATGAACTTGGGTTTATCTATAACAGCTGAGGCTGTGCCTCCTATCTTATTAGTTCTTGCAAAACAGCAGAACCAACTTCCCAATTCTACCTATGAAAAAGTAAGGAATCTACTCCTTAGAAATATCATAAGTGTTTAAATATCATTTCTTCTTCTTGTTCAGTAGCTCAGTCATGTCCAACTCTTTGTGACCTCATGAACTGTAGCCCATCAGGCTTGTCTGTCCATGGGATTTTCCAAACAAAAAAATTGGAGTGGGTTGTCATTTCCTTCTCCAGGGTATCTTCCTGAACCAGGGATCAAATTCATGTCTCTTGCATCTCCTGCATTTGCAGGCAGATTCTTTACCACTGAGCCACCAGGGAAGCCTTTATCATTTTGTTGTTGTTCAGTCTCTGACTCATTGTGACCCCATGAAATGCAGCGTGCCAGTCTTCCCTGTCTTTCACTATCTCCCTGAATCTGCTCAAATTTATGTCCATTAAGTCAGTGATGTCATCCAACCATATCACCCTCTGTTGTCCCCCTTCTCCTCTTGCCCTCAGTCTTTTCCAGCATCAGGGCCTTTTCCATTGAGTCAGCTCTTCACATTAGGTGGCCAAAGTATTGGAGCTTCAGCTTCAGCAGCAGTCCTTCCAATGAATATTCACAGTTGATTTCCTTTAGAATGGACTGGTTTGATCTCCTTGCAGTCCAAGGGACTCTCAAGAGTCTTCTCCAGTACCACATTTTGAGAGCATCAGTTATTCAGCCCTCAGCCTTCTTTATGGTCCAACTCTCACATCCATACATGGCTGTTGGAAAAGCCATAGCTTTGACTATATGGACTTTTGTTGATAAAGTGATGTTTCTGCTCTAGGTTCGTCATAACTTTTCTTCCAAAGAATAAGTGCCTTTTAATTTGGGGGCTGCAGTCACCGTCCAGTGATTTTAGAGCCCAAGAAAATGAAATCTGACACTGTTTCCACTTTTCCCTCATCTATTTGCCATGAACTGATGGGACCAGATGCCATGTTCCTTGCTTTTTAAACGTTAAGATTTAAGCCAGCTTTTTCAATCTCTTCTTTCACTTTCATCAAGAGGCTCTTTAGTTCCTCTTCACTTTCTGCCATTAACATGGAATCATCAGCATATCTGAGGTTGTTGATATTTCTCCCAGCAATCTTGAATCCAGCTTGTGAATCGTCCAGCCCAGCGTTTCATATGATGTTACTCTGCATGTAAGTTGAATAAGCAGGGTGACAATGTACAGCCTTGATATACTCCTTTCTTTATAACTTCAGTCCAGTTCAGTTCAGTTCAGTTGCTCAGTCGTGTACGACTCTTTGTGACCCCATGAATCACAGCACGCCAGGCCTCCCTGTCCATCACCAACTGGAGATCTCTCAATCGAGTCCGTGATTCCATCCAGCCATCTCATACTCTGTAGTCCCCTTCTCCTCCTGCCCCTAATCCCTCCCAGCATCAGGGTCTTTTCCAATGAGCCAGCTCTTTGCATGAGGTGGCCAAAGTATTGGAGTTTCAGCTTTAGCATCATTCCTTCCAAAGAAATCCCAGGGCTGATCTCCTTCAGAATGGTCTGGTTGGATCTCCTTGCAGTCCAAGGGACTCTCAAGAGCCTTCTCCAACACCACAGTTCAAAAGCATCGATTCTTCAGTGCTCAGCCTTCTTCACAGTCCAACTCTCACATCCATACATGACTACTGGAAAAACCATAGCCTTGGCTAGACACACCTTAGTCAGCAAAGTAATGTATAGTTGATATCTAATCTTACAGCATTGTGGTCTTAAATGAAGCCTGAAATAATTTCAATTATTTGTAATTTACAAAGGCTTGATATGTGACCCAAGATGTGGTATATCCTGATGTTCCATGTGCACTTTGAGAAGAAAGTGAAATGTACTGTTTTTGGATGAAATGTCCTATAGATATCAACTAGATCAAACTGGTCCAATATATCATTTAAAACTTGTGTTACCTTATTAATTTTCTTTCTGGATGATCTGTCCATTAGTGTGAGTGCAGAGTTAAGCCCCCCACTATTATTGTGTTACTGTTGATTTCCCCTTTAATAGTTGCTAGCATTTTCCTTATGTATTAAAGTGCTCCTATGTTTGGTGCATACATATTTATAATTGCTAAATATTTTTCTTGGATTGATCTCTTGATCATTATGTAATGTCCTTTGTTGGCTTTATTTTAAAGTCTCTTTTTTTTTTTAATTTTATTTTATTTTATTTATTATTTTTTTTTGTATTTATTTACTTTTTTACACGAACTCCCAAACATGAACCCCCCTCCCACCTCCCACCCCACATCTTCCCTCCAGATCATCCCCATACACCAGCCCCAAGCATCCTGCATNATTGGTCTTGTATGTATGTGAGAGTTGGACTGTGAAGAAGGCTGAGCACCGAAGAATTGATGCGTTTGAACTGTGGTGTTGGAGAAGACTCATGAGAGTCCCTTGGACTGCACAGAGATCCAACCCTGTCTCTTATACACATCTAGATGTGTATAAGAGACAGGTCTGAGGTGGGTCATAGAGATCAAATAAAGGGGTCTTGTTTTTCTATCCATTCAGTCAATCTGTACCCTTTGGTTGGAGCACTAATCCATCTACATTTAAATTAATTATTGATATATATGATCCTATGACCATTTAGGTTACTAGTTTGAGTTTGATTCTGTGACCTTTTTTTCTCTATTATATAATAATATTTCATATCTTAGAAATTCCTTTAACATTTGTTGTAAAGCTGGTTTAGCAGTGATAATATCTCTTAATTTTTGATTGTCTGTAAAGCTTTCCTGGCAGGCTACCAACCATGAACCTGTCTCACTCACTCATTCTCCACCTATATCTCACCAGCGGCTCTGCAGGGCCCTGAGAGAAACCTTGTCAGATCCTTCTGGAAGCTCAGATACATGCTCTCTACTTGATTTCCCTGGGCCAGCTGGGCACACTAAGTGCAGGCAGCTGCGAGAGCCAGCCGGGCACACTAAGTGCAGATGGCTGTGAGAACTGGCAGGGGCACTAAGCGCAGGCGAGAGGAGCTATCCCAGGTCTGAGGTCAGGGGCAGCAGCCTAGAATGCCAGGTTGAGACGGCACAAAAACTGCCAAGAGGAGCTACGCTGTGTCCAAGGTCAGGGGCGGCGGCTGAGAGGAGCTAACCCGCGTCTGAGGTCAGTGGCGGCCGGTAGGAGCTACCCCAAGTCTGAGGTCAGGGGCGGTGGAAGTAACAGGCAAATTTGGCCTTGGAATATAGAATGAAGCAGGGCAAAGACTAATAGAGTTTTGCCAAGAAAATGCACTGGTAATAGAAAACACCCTCTTCCAACAACACAAGAGAAGACTCTACACATGGACATCACCAGATGGTCAACACCGAAACAATAAACTGTGGAAAATTCTGAAAGAGATGGGAATATCAGACCACCTAACCTGCCTCTTGAGAAACCCATATGTAGGTCAGGAAGCAACAGTTACAACTGGACATGGAACAACCAACTGGTTCTAAATAGGAAAAAGAGTACGTCAAAGCTGTATATTTTCACCGTGCTTATTTAACTTATATGCAGAGTACATCATGAGAAACACTCAGCTGGAAGAAGCACTAGCTGGAATCAAGATTGCTGGGAGAAATATCAATAACTTCAGATATGCTGATGACACCACCGTTATGGCAGAAAGTGAAGAGGAACTAAAAAGCTTCTTGATGAAACTGAAAGAGGAGTGTGAAAAAGTTGGCTTAAAGCTCAACATTCAGAAAATGAAAATCATGGCATCTGCTCCCAGCACTTCATGACAAATAGATGGGAAAACAGTGGAAACAGTGTCAGACTTTTTTTTGTTTGTTTTTTTCTGGGCTCCAAAATCACTGCAGATGGTGATTGCAACCATGACATTAAAAGATGCTTACTCCTTGGAAAGAAAGTTATGATCAATCTAGATAGCATATTCAAAAGTAGAGACATTACTTTACCAACAAAGGCCCGTCTAGTCAAGGCAATAGTTTTGCCAGTAGTCATGTATGAATGTTAGAGTTGGACTGTGAATTAAGCTGAGCATCGAAGAATGATGCTTTTGAACTATGGTATTGGAGAAGACTCTTAGGAGTCCCTTGGAGTGCAAGGAGGTGCAACCCATCCATTCTAAAGGAGATCAGTCCTGTCCTGTGTGTTCTTTGGAAAGAATGATGCTAAAGCTGAGACTCTGCCAGGGTCCAGCCCTGGTGGATCCAGGGTGAGTTGAAGGGGAGAAAGATAGGCGAGGAAATAACTTATTTATTAATTGATATAAGATTAGATTAAGAAATAATAGTATAGTAGGAAAATTAAATTGAGAAAAGAGGCTGAATAACTTAGTTTACATGGAAAACCAATAAAGTTCCAGACAAGGAACTTGCACCATCTATGTTAGGCCACCGGGGCCCGTTTGAATATCAGAGAGTGCCCCGCCTTGGGCTCTCTCTCTTATGAATCTTAGAAGCCAGGACAAGTAAGTAGACATGGTGAGCTTCCATGCCCCAGATGGGGATTCAGCCTGAAGTTAGAGTAAAGAGGAGACATGGGGGAAACCAGTCCTTCCAATGACATGCCTGGCCTCTATTGTCTAGAAAGGCCTTTTATACCTTTTTGATTATACACAGAGATCAACGGGTAATAACAAGTTATGCAGCATTCCAAAAGACTTATTTGTGTTGATCTTCCCAAAGTCTGGTGCCAGTCTCAGAAAAACACTAAATAAAGTTATATTCTTACATAGCAAAGATACAGCAACTTATAACAAGTAAAAGGAGTACAGTGATTTATAACAAAAAAAAAGTAATTAACTCAAAACTCTAGTGTTGCTAACATCAAAACTNCACTAAATAAAGTTATATTCTTACATAGCAAAGATACAGCAACTTATAACAAGTAAAAGGAGTACAGTGATTTATAACAAAAAAAAAGTAATTAACTCAAAACTCTAGTGTTGCTAACATCAAAACTACTATATACCTTTTTCCATATCCCATTTACATTTATTAACATCCTCCCAGGTGCCTAAAAGATAAAGAGTATGGAGGCCTGGCAGCAATCATTGAGTCAACAGTGAAAAAGTGTCACCAATATGATTTTTAACTCTCTAGAAAAGGCTCTGTATATTTAAGATGCTTTTAAGCTTTGTGCCTCTCATTGTTGGGGGGCTGTAAGCAATTCACAAGCTGTAAGAGATTGGGGGAACCTGTTAGGCAAGCTAGAGAGTTATCAGAGGGTGTTTAACTGAAACATCCCTTTCAAATGCAGAAGACTAAAGCCCTAAGTTAACTTTTTTCAGAGACTGTCAGAAGAGTGGAAAAGCAGGCAGATTCTTATGTTTTGGGGTACATGCTCAGGAAATACCAGGGGGAAAAACTGAGGTCTGATTAGCCTTGCCATCAGAGCTCTGCTGCATGACCTTGTCACGGGTGGAATTCCTCACGCTGGCTCCTGGCAAGACTCCAATACTTTGGCCACCTCATGGGAAGAGTTGACTCATTGGAAAAGACTCTGATGCTGGGAGGGATTGGGGGCAGTAGGAGAAGGGTATGACAGAGGATGAGATAGCTGGATGGCATCACCGACTTGATGGATGTGAGTTTGAGTGAACTCCAGGAGTTGGTGATGGACAGGGAGGCCTGCTGCTGCTACTGCTGCTAAGTCGCTTCAGTTGTGTCCGACTCTGTGCTCCAGGCAAGAACACTGGAGTGGGTTGCCATTTCCTTCTCCAATACATAAAAGTGGAAAGTGAAAGTGAAGTAGCTCAGTCATGTGCGACTCTTGGCGACCCCATAGACTGCAGCCCACCAGGCTCCTCCATCCATGGGANTGACTCGCCTTGCCCATCAGGCCTCTCCGCATGACCTTGTCATGGGTGGGATCTCCCATGCTGGCTCCCGGCATATACATATATATAATCTTGTTTAAGTGGCGGGAAATTTTTAAAATAGCATCTTGCTGAGCTTGGGTTACAGTTGTAGGTCACAGAAATCAGAAATGCTAAGGAACTGCCTGGATGAAGCCTATGCTCTTGGCCACACAAGCTCTTCCATGACAGGTGGGCCTCATCAGAGTGATGGGACAGTGCCCAGGTTCATCCCTCCTTTGAAACGTTTCAGGATGCTTGAACCGCCATACCAGAGGAGAGTCATCCATTTGATTATATCTACAGACTTAAAAACCAATTATGCTTCAGAAAGAACACCTTCTCACTTATATAGGCCAATGTAAATTCCATGAACAGAAGAGCCTGGCAGGCTGCGGTCCATGGAGTCGCAAAGAGTGAGACATGACTTAGCAACTAAAACAATGACAAAACTTGCACAAATTCTACAACTGAATAGTATGCAATGCTCAGTCACCCACTTAGAGGACAGTGTTGGCAGAGCTTTGGTACAAGGTGGGTAAGTGTGCCTGTATCCTCAAATGTAGTCCAAACTGAGCCCTGGCTACAGTGGGAACCTAAATATTAAACTTTAAAATATTCTTTTGAATTATGAATTTTCTGCTGAATAGTCAGTAACAAATGCCTTAAAATTCTGGCAGAAGTCCCACATAGGAATGAATATGTTTTAAAGGAAAGTCGTGAATTCTTTGTACATAACCTTTTGGTATCTAAAGAGAACAATCAAAGGATGTGATGTGTACATAACAACAATGACAACTCAAGGTCCCACCCTTCACCCTCTCCCTGCCCTCTCATAAAGCCCTTTACTCTTGCAGAAGACACTGAGATATTTCCACCCCACGGTCTCCATCTGCTTCACATCTGGACCAAATCTCTTTTTGCTCAGGCCATTTGGATTCCTTCTCATTATCAACCAGTCTTTCCAGTTGGTCTACATGATGCAAAGTCAGACTTGGCTAACAAAGTAATTGTTCTTTACAGACTGTCTTGTACTAACATTATAACAAGCTACCTTAATAATAGGTAGTGGAGCTAACACTAATCAACACCAAATTCATTAAGTCAAACAAATTTTCTGTTTATCACACAGCTCAAAAGCAATATTCCTATTTAAATTGAGGAGGATCAAAATGCCCCTTCCCTCATCTTTCATTGTTCAATAATAAAAAGTAAAGAAGTACTGAAAAAGTGAAAAAAGTGAAATGAAGTCACTCAGTCATGTCTGACTCTTTGTGACCCCGTGGACTGTAGCCCACCAGGCTCCTCTGCCCACGGGATTCTCCAGGCAAGAATACTGGAGTGGGTTACCATTTCCTTCTCCAGGGGATCTTCCCAACCCAGGGAACGAACCTGGATCTCCCACATTGCAGGCAGCCGCTTTAACCTCTGAGCTACCAGGGAAGCCCACTGGGACAAAAATTGAAACTGGAGACAGTGAGCCCTCCTCCTCCACTCTTTCATTCCCAAATTCCAGACTTTATTTAGCCTAATGCATTTAAATTAATAATCTGTGTTTTATAACTTATATTTAACATTATGAAACACATTACTGGTATCAAAGAATCTGATATCAGTGAAGAACTGGAATATAGACTTTCACTCAATGTAAGTAAAAATATTTTTTGACAGTCCAACACACATCCTTGCTTTCCTAAACATACAAATATAGAATACATAACATTTCAAAACATTCTGATTACAGGAGTAAATGCCTGAACTTGGGGCATTATATGGACATGACTTTGAGCAAGCTCCAGGAGACGGCGAAGGACAGGGAAGCCTGCCATGCTGCAGTCCATGGGGTCACAAAGAGTTGGATGCTACTAAGCAACTGAACAATGGTGCAAACTTCACGCAAAAAGCTTAGAATTAGGTACCCCCAGGTTCAACTCATACATTTTTCCTTTGCTGTCTCCTGTCTGTCTAATGTGTGTTGAACTATGCTAAGATTAGCTCTTCCAAAGCTAGCATGTGCAAGTAAATCCTCTAAACACGGATCCTGGCTCCACCTGAGTCTGGCAATGAGAATGTCATTGCTAGCCTTTGGTCTCATCCCAGGAGGGAGCTAACCAAGACCTGCAGGATAATGTAGAGGGTAGACTGGATTGTGCAGAACCACCTGGACGAGTCAATCAATATGGACTAATGTCTCAGTTGCAGTCCCAGGAGGAAGCTGGACCTTGAAGGAGGGGAATCCAGAGGAGAATCAAGGTAAGAGAAATTATGCAAAAGGATGGACAGAAAGAATACAGCATGGGATGTCCTCAGGGAAGCGAGACAACCCCGTCTGATGAGCACAAGGAGTGGGGGAAAAATTCTTGCTTCATATGAAAGCTCTACTGGGAAAGAATGGCAATGGGGCTAAGGATGGGGCCATGGGCAAACTTAAGTAAGAAAGGGACTTGGGAACGTCAGCAAACACTAGGTGACAGCGGTCTTAATTTAAGAGAGCTAAATGTGACCTTGCTTTGATGTGGCCATTATATAGTACAGATGATTTTTTGTTTTCCTTCATTCTGTTCAATCAGACCACTAAGAAAAAGGCCTCACTGAGCAGAAATCTGGAAATTCATCTGGAAATGTTTCAACAGCTTTGGATCACAGGTCTGATAGTATGGGGCAGAAAGCAACATTAAAATAGGAAGACAGGTTACAGATGCTAGCTGTGCCCCTCAGTTCAGTTCAGTTCAGTTCATTCGCTCAGTCGTGTCAACTCTTTGCAACCCCATGGACTGCAGCACACCAGGCTTCCCTGTCCTTCATCAACTCCTGGAGTGTATTCAAACTTCTGTCCATTGAGTTGGTGATGCCATCCAACCACCTCATCCTCTATCGTCTCCTTCTCCTCCTGCCTTCAATCTTTCCCAGCATCAGGGTCTTTTCAAATGAGTCAGCTCTTCACATCAGGTGATCAAAGTATTGGAGTTTCAGCTTCAACATCAGTCTTTCCAATGAATATTCAGGACTGATTTCCTTTAGGATGAACTGGTTGGATCTCCTTGCAGTCCAAGGGACTGTCAAAGAGTCTTCTCCAACACCACAGTTCAAAAGCATCAATTCTTTGACACTCAGCTTTCTTAATAGTCCAACTCTCACATTCATATATGACTACTGGAAAAACCATAGCCTTGACTAGACAGACCTTTGCTGCTCCTCAGGCCATGCTAAATGACTTGTTGTCAGATTTAAAGCAGAAAAAATAATCTAATGAAACTGTTAAAATCTTTCCATTTCAGTGATCAATGGGAGACTGTTGGACATTGGACTCAATTTAAACCAAAAAAAAAATTATTTTTGGATGCCAAGTGTCTCGCTCAAGTGGATTTTCATGAAACGGTGAAATGACAAGGCCTAAACGTAAATATCACCAAAGCCCAGGAAGCGGGAAAGAAAAACAACCAGTAGGGAAAATCTGCTGCTGGTGGTCAGACCCAGCAGCACTGATGCCCAGCAATTCCATGCTCAGCTTCACTTGAAATAACAAACTCTTTAATGAGGGAAGGCTTGTGTGCTCCGCTGTCATGGTGATGGGGTAAGCCAGAAGCACGGGGAACTGACCGGGCAGATTTAACAGACACTAGCCCTGGGAATAAAGTCCAAATGTGCTTCATGTTGTAGGGAGGTACATTTGTGTATCTTCAGAAGAAAGACTAACAGTGGGATTCACAGCCACAGTCAGAGGTCGGCTAGAAAAAGAGCAGCTTGTGTCAAAAACATCTGCCCTAATACCAATCTTCCTTTGCATAAGCCTCCAAACCCTGCTTCCTCTTTCATTCTTTTGGCCTTTGAATTATTCAGACACAGAAATCTAAGAGTAATGTTGGGACAAGGGTATAACAGATATAGACTTTGCTCTTGGGGGCTACCTCTATGGGGAGAACCTAGAAACCTGGAAGAGCATGGCAGGCTACAGTGATTAATCCAAACTCTGCTTCCAGGCTCATCTACATCAACCAGGAGGGAAGGTTTCTTCTTAAATACTCCCAGGTCTGGAGACCACACACACACTCCATGCTCACTTACTCTCCAGCGTCAAGAAGTGGTGTATGATATATGACTAAAATACATTCTCTCCACTCAATTGACTTACAAATCTAATTTAACGTGTTTTATAACAATTAACAAGTTAGAAACCATGGAATGTTTTTCTTTTGTTGCTGTTATTACTGTTGAACTTGCTTTCTTTTTACTACCAGCATATCCAACTCCAGACCACAAAGCAACCTGTGAAACTCAACCTTTCTTTTTAAGTCTTCATATAAAGTTATTCTTTCTGGAAAAAGAAGTGAATGATAGTTTACTGAATGAGTACAATCACCTCCAATTGAGTATAAATGGCTATTATGTCAATGGTGTAGAGCCATTGTGGTCTGGGGACCTGTGAGGGTCTCTGAGATCCTATGGGGCAGGGGAGAGGGGAGGTGTATGAAGTCAAACCATCGAAGGTATAATTTGTCTTTGTATACTCACTTCCTCCACAATCGTACAATGGAGTTTTTCAGAGGCTACGTCCCTCCGGATGACACCATCACCCTGCTGTTCATGAAACAGGTGCCTGTAGATTCTTGTACTTTAAAAACTTCTCATTTTATTTTATCAATTTCCATTTTTTGATAATACAATAAGCGTCGATAGTTATAACTCATATAAACAAAAGATTTTGGGCAACTTCTCAAGTGGTCCAGTGGTTAAAATCCTCCTTGCAATGCAGTGGACATGGATTTGATCCCTAGTCGGGGAACTAAGATCCCACATAGCTGGGGCAACTAGGCCCACTTACCACAGCTACAGAGTCTGGGAGCCCATGGCCACAATGAAGAGCTGGAGTGCCGCAACAAAGCTCCAGTAGAGCCAAAACAAAAAATATATATATATATTTTTAAGGTTTTTGGAGTCCTCAATAACTTTTAAGAGTATAAAAGGATCCTGAAATTTTACAAGCAATAGAAGTCTTACTAAGAGAACTCTTCCATTCAGAATCTAAATAATAACTTTATAACATAGTGTCACACAAGCAGCTGGGTGTTTAAAAATAAGAAAAGGTAAATATCCTTTGGCTTTTTCCTTTAAGTGGTAGAATTCCAGTGATCTCCAGCTCTTCCCAATAGTTTGGCTTTTTCCTTGCCTGAGACTGTTGGCTTTTTCTCCTGTTGGAGAGAAGGCATTCAGCTAATTCACCATCCACTGTTCCTCCTTTCTGTTTTTACAAATAAATCCTTTTCCTGAAATGCCATCCACATGGTCACGCACTGAGGTTCTTAATCACATATCTCCTTGCCTATTACTTAACTTCTCCCCATTGTAATGATCACCTTTACTTCTTGACTCATTTTTAATGATTATTTCACGATCTATCTGTTCTTTTTAAAATGTAAAGTGATCTATCACAAAAGATTCACATTACTATCTCTCCTAGAATGTCTTTCTTGTAGCTCCCTGTCTGGCAAGCTAAAAGGTTCCCTTGCACAGCCCTACCCTCTATCTGGTCAGCTTCTTCCTGCTCCACAGACAGTGGGTCAGGGTTTGATGGAATACAGCCTTGCTGAACTACAGCTTTTGTTTACATACCAGGTTTCAACTATCATGACTGTGAGACTTTTCTTTTTCTTTCCATTATAAATAGCATAGGAAACACGTTTGAGGACTAAATCAATCAATGAATATAGGACTGTAAATTTAGAAATAAAAAATCTGAGAAAGAAAAGGGTAAGCAACTGAGCAAAATGACAAAGCTACACAATTACTATTTATGGTGCATTAAATCTGGTTCTGACCTTCCTGAAGGCTAAGAAAGAAAAAGGGTTTGACTTCATCTGTTCCCTTCCCTCATCTAGTAGAATAGGTGTTTAATAAATACTCCTTGTAAACTGATGCTTCTTCTCAAGGGATAAAGTCTGAGCTTTCTGTTCAATGATATATTGAGCATCACTCAAGATGTGGCTCAAGGCAGGTGGGATTTCTTCTAAAGGAAACCTCTTCTAAAGACAGAATCTAGCTTCGGACTTTCCATATTACAACTTGCAGGAGGAATTTAATGATAAAAATAAAGTTACTTCACCAAAGGAAATGTAATATACCTAAAGGAATTCAGTTTATTAGAGGAAATGCATTGAGCTTAGAAAAGTGAGATAAATTGCCAGGATGGAAAGTAAGAAATTTCATTTAATTACTTTCATTTTTTTGTATGACAATTTTTCTCAATTCGTTTTACTGTTCTGTACTATTATTAAGCAATCTCAGGTTATATATTAATATTTATTATTTAAATAAGGCTTGCCTTTCCAAGCATTAGAGTACAAAGTCTACTTGTCCCTCATCTTATATGTTGATTAGCTGAGGGGACGAAAGCTGAGGCCGCTCTTCAAAATGGCTGCCACGTGCAAAAAGCACAAATACTTACCTTTTTATTTTCTTCCAGGAAGATATCAAGCACATAAAAAGCATGGGTTCTACCCAATACCACCCAACCATCATGATGTTCCCCAGAGGTGTATATCTTTTCCAAAAGTGACCCTCAAATCTCAATATCCACTCACATGAAAATTTTGGAAGGTGAGAATGTAATAGAAAGATACATTGCAAATTTTATTCACAAATAAAAAAGCGTGTTCTGACAGCAAAGCAGAGAAAACCTTTTTCAACTCAGGCACTTTCTCACTCAAACCTTTGTAATATGAAAGAAGGAGAACTCACGTCATAGTACATGATGAGATCCTTTTCCGCTAATTAATATTCTGTGCAAGGTGTCTATGTGGCATTTTATTATCATCATTCACTGCCTTGAAAATGAGCTGTATTCCTTCTACAAACTTCCCAGAAAATTCTAGGGAAAACAGAAGAAATCAATTCCCTGAGTAAGCACCTACTATGTACTAGGAAGGGCTTCCCATTGGCTCAGTGGGAAAGAATCTGCCTGCCAATGCAGGACACACAAGTTTGACCCCTACGTCAGGAAGAGCCCCTGGAGAAAGGAAATTGGACTGCAAGCAGATCCAACCAGTCCATCCTAAAAGAAATCAGTCCTGAATATTCATTGGAAGGACTGACAGTGAAGCTGAAACTCCAATGGTTTGACAACCTGATGTGAAAGAGCTGACTCATTTGAAAAGACCCTGATGCTGGGAAAGATTGAGGGCAGGAGGAGAAGGGAATGTCAGAGGATGAAATGATTGGATGGCATCACTGACTCAATGGACATGGGTTTGGGTGGACTCCACGAGTTGGTGATGGACAGGGAGGCCTGGCGTGCTTCAGTTGATGGGGTCGCAAAGAGTCGGACATAACTGAGCGACTGAACTGAACTGACCTGTAGAAATGATCCTCTAGACCACTGTTATGTGAAACATGGGCAGTGCAAAGGGGAGCTGTTACCTGAGCTGTTCGTTACTTGCATAACAAGAGAAACTCAGAAATTGACAATAGGCATCTAGGAATTGTTGTAGAAATTTGAAAGTAATCTTATATTTGTTAAATAAAGTAATTAAAAATTTGGAGTCTCTATATGTCACTTTTTTGTTTAAATATATTTGACATAAAATTACATAAATGTGAGATAAACAGCATGTTAATTTTCTAATTTATATATTGCAATATGATTGCAATTATAGAGAAAAATAACACATTGATTATGTTATGTATGTCAATTATTTGTTCATTTCTACTGGAATTTATACAATTCAGTGTTGGACAGATTTTTTTTTTT
>SJYX01020474.1:67032-121167 GCA_006410675.1 Oreotragus oreotragus
GGAGAGGGAGAGGGAGAGGGAGAGGGAGAGGGAGAGGGAGAAGGAGAGGGAGAGGGAGAGGGAGAGGGAGAAGGAGAGGGAGAGGGAGAGGGAGAGGGAGAGGGAGAGGGTGGGATGATTTGGGAGAATAGCATTGAAATAAGTATACTATCGTGTAAGAAACGAATCGCCAGTCTATGTTCGATGCAGGATGCAGGATGTTTGGGGCTGGTGTATGGGGATGATCCGGAGGGATGATGTGGGGTGGGAGGTGGGAGGGGAGTTCATGTTTGGGAGTTCGTGTACACTCGTGGCAGATTCATGTCAATGTATGCCAAAACCAATAGAGTACTGTAAAGTAAAATAAAGTAAAATGGAAGCTCAAAAAAAAAAAAAAAAAAAAAAAAAGAACTACCCAAGGTACATAGAAAACTATGTATCCATAAGACATTAGTTTTTAAATAAAGGAGCTAATGGTGATCCATTCTCAGGGTCCTCCCCAATACCCCTTTTTCTTGTGTTTTTGATTCACTGTATCAGGAAGTCCTTTAGATGCACCTTCAAAACAGACTCAGAGTCACCTATTTGTCATCTCTTCTGCCACCTCCCTGGTCTGAGTCACCATCCTCTCTCCCCTGGATTACCGTGATGCCTCCCCAAGGAGCTTTCCATCTCCACCATTGCCCTTCCCCATACTCTCTATCCATCAGCCAAAGCGATCCAGGGAAACACATCAGGTCCTCTCTGTCCTTTGCTCAGAGTCATCCAGGGCCCCCAATCTCTCACATGAAAGCCAATCTTGTTCTATGACCCGTGAGCACACTTCCCCTGATGTGAACCCCTGCTCCTCTCCCTCGCTCACTCCACTCTAGCCACACGACCTTCTTGTTATCAAGAGCATCTCTATGAGCTCTGATCTCTGGGCCTTTAAGCATCCCTCTTCCCAGGATGGCTCTTCCCACAAAATCCACCTGGCTCACCCACTCCCTTTTCAAGGCTTTGCTGAGCCGTCTCCCAGGCCACGAGGTTTGCTCCCGCTATCTTATTTAAGTGGCCCTGCCGCCACCGCAGTGAGCACTCCACGTGTCCTTATTTGCTCTTTTTCTCTGCAGCATGTCACCTTTTGGTATACTGCATCATGTACTTATTTAAAATACTTTTTATTGTCTGTCTCTCTCTCCTTCCCTTTAACATTCTAGTTCCTGAAGGGTAGACAGTGGCTGGATTTAAGTCCAAAGCATTCTCTCCCACCACTGTTTCAGTAAGTCACCAGAGTGTTTGTTGTTACGAGAAGACAGAGGCACAGAGAGGGGAAGGAGGCTGGTTACCCAGGATCTCATGCTGTGTGCACAAAGATGACCACATGCCCCTGCATCTATGTATGACACTACCGTAATCTCTCCAGCAGTTTGTTAGTCTCATTTCAAGCAAAACCACGTCACCAAGTGCATTATTAAACTTTAAATTTAGCTTAAAAAGTTTGTTGTTACGAGAAGACAGAGGCACAGAGAGGGGAAGGAGGCTGGTTACCCAGGATCTCACGCTGTGTGCACAAAGATGACCGCATGCCCCTGCATCTATGTATGACACTACCGTAATCTCTCCAGAAGTTTGTTAGTCTCATTTCAAGCAAAACCACGTCACCAAGTGCATTATTAAACTTTAAATTTAGCTTAAATCTATTATTCTTGCTTTCATTTGGGGTATAATTGAAGAACTAACGTACTGAATACGTATTATGTGCTGGGACTATGCTAAGTTGTTTAATACAAAATTTCACGAATGCTCAAAACAAAGCTCATAGGTGGCTATTATTGCTATGTTCACATGAGGGATGAGAAACCACATGAACTTTGAACCGTGTAGTGAGGGAGAGACATAGGGTATGATTCAGGAGTCACAGAAACAGGGACTGTGTTTGAGCTCAGACCCCTCTGAGAATGAGAGGCTTGTCTGGGCTTTCTCCTCTGAAGGGAGGTAAGGGTGTCTATGATTTTGAGTTCAATTCCTTAAGGGTCAAGATTCCCAAGTTAGTCACCTTTGATCTAGACATCACTGCAAAATAACGGTTGATGATGCTCATAATAAGCTGTGCTTGGCTAGGTACACTGCATTTCTCAGGCCTCATTTCAAAGTCTTTGTCATCTTTCATCTTTCTAATCTTTTACTTTCAGACAGAGGATCAGGAATGGTATCCTTAGACTAGAACTGAACAAAACATGAACAAAAGGAAACTCTGTGACTGAAATGTCTTTGATTGCAGCTCTTATTTCTTTTTTCTTTTCCTTTTCTTTTTTTTTCCTAGAAAATCCTGATAATTGACCTTAGTCCTTCTTCTGAAAATTAAAACTATGATTAAGGATTGGAACAACCAAACCAGAAAACACAATTTTCAGAGTGTTTTTTTTTTTTTTCCTAAAGACATCCTCTAGGTCCAAATCCATGGTAAAAATGTAGCCTGTTCAAAATACATGGTAGTATTAATGTTCATGTACAATTGCAAAAAGTTTTGCCCTTAAGGGACCGAATCTCAGTTGGAGCCCATTTATTTTGACAGTTTGCCTATCACAGTAGATTAGATTCGCTGAGTCACAGAAACTTCTCTAAAAAGAGGAGAATCACATTCTCCTTGCTTGTAAATATTCATAACATAGTGGGGTTTGGACATTCTCAAGGCAACCAGACTGCACCATTAATAACCCTAGAACCGATGAAACTTACCTTGGGCTTCACTGCACTCAAAGTCCCTTTCGTAATAAACCTCATACACACCAGCCAGCTGTGTAATGGGCCCACATACCCCCTGGGGCACAGAAGAAGGTCACAAAATAGAGTCCATTATTCCACATTGGAAATTTGACTAGATTTGGATTTGACACTTCATTTGCAGAAATGTCCTAGAGGCATATCCTTTCTAGGAGGCTGGGGTTGGAATGGGTGGCAGACAGTTGCCAAATTAACTCTGCAGAGCACTTTTAAATGGAAAGAAGTAAGACTTTAAAATATTCCCTTCATGATAACTTCTGAAAATCAAATTGAATTGTAATGTCTGAAAGTTATTACTGGAACGTTTTGAATTAAACCAATGTGGCATCACTCATTCCCAAGAGGGAGTATGACAGTGCCAGTCATAGCATTTTCCAATGTTTGCCAAAAAAAAAAAAAAACCAAATCATCTTTGTAAAGACAAAATAGTTCTAACCTAAATGGATCACAGGGCTTCCCAGGTGGTTCAGTGATAAAGAATCTGCCTGCCAAGGTAGGAAATGTGGGTTCAATCCCTGAGTTGGGACATTACCTGGAGAAGGAAATGGCAACCCTAGAAAAATTTGCCTGGGAGTCTTCATGGACAGAGGAGCCTGGTGAGGTATATAGTCCATGGGGTTGCAAAGAATCAGACATGGCTTAGTGACTAAACCACAACAAATGGATCATAAGGAGGAAATAATGATTACACAACCCATCCAAGGATGCCCCAAGACCACAAGCCTGGCAGACTCTTCATCACATTATGACTGTCTCTACAGACAGAATAACCTGGTGTGAGCTACTGGAAAGAAGGTTCAGGAGAGGAGACTGGAGGCTAAGATCAGACTCAACACTAGCTTCTAAATCAGTGATGCCTTCATTTGCACTTTGTGGGATGACTATAGTATCATACTGAAAACAGTGTATGAAACTCACACATGATTACTGAACCCCAACACAGATACCATGAGGAAATGATATAAAGCAAATTCTATTACCATTAGACAAGATTTAGCCAATAGAAAGTAACACCATGATTCCAAGTGATCATCACAAGAATGTCTATGCACTTATAATTGCAATATAAGAGGCCAGTAAATTAGAAGAATGCCCAAGGCAACACACTAAATTTCAGTTAAGACTGTAAGAACACACTGAAGGAGCTCCAAGCAAGAATCTTATAAGAGGTATTTGGGAAAGGGTCAAAGTCAATTTTACAGAAATTCTAAAGTGGAATTGGACCAGCACAAAACTTGTCTTATGTAACAATTCCTTATTTATTTAACCAAAGATCATATAATGATAGGAATGATCAAGAGAATCATATTAATAAGAGGAGCATTCATTCAGTACCATGCCTGGCCCATCCATTGTTTCCTGCAACCCCATCAGTTCATGTGGCAGGTGCCCTTATTACAGAGAGAGAAAGTGAGGCAGGACATGACAAGCTACACTCATGGGGGATGCAGGGGGCCTGGTGGGGACAGGAATTATCAGTCTGCTCAGGCTGCTATAACAAAATATCACAGACCGGATAGCCTAAGCAACAGAATTTTATTTTCCAACAGTTCTGGAGGTTGAAGTCCAAAATTAAGTTGACGGCAGGGTTGTTTTCTCCCGAGGTCTCCCTCCTTGGTTTGTGGATGACGGTCTTTTCACTGTGTCCTCACGTGGCCATCCCACTGTGCATGTGCACCCCTGTGCTCTCTGTGTCCAAATTTCCTCTTCTTAAAAGGACACCAGTCACATTAGATTAGAGCCTCAAACTATCTCATTTTAACTTAACTGCCCCTTTAAAGGATACATCTCCAATACAGTCAAATGCTGAAAATCTGAAGGTTAAGGCTTCAACATGGGGTTTTGGGGAAGACACACTTTGGCCCATATCAGAAGGAAACAAAGATGATGGAGGCATGAGAAAATGAAAATTTGAAACCACTGTGATAAAAGGATGCTGAGGATTCTGCAATGACTGCTATGAGTAAGAAGGTGAAATGTACTCTAGGGGTCCAAACCCTCAAGAGCAATGCTAAAAGCAGGCAGATGTTTGCCTCTATGAGTGGCAGAATATTCTGACAAATAGAACTGCCTAACTTTGAGGCTGGAATGTTTCAGAGGGGAATGTTATATTGATGCAGCCGAGGCCCACGAGGGTTGATTGGACAATGTCTGGATTATGAAACACCTTTTTACTAAGAAGCATGAAATAACAAAAGTCATGCATATTTCTCAGCCTTGGAAACAGACACACTGATTTTATAACCTAATTTCTTGGAACTCCTTTTCTGAGTAATGTGAATAAAGGTCTTGTCAGCAATACATGTACAGTGAACTTCCAGATGTTCAAGCTGGTTTTAGAAAAGGCAGAGGAAGCAGAGACCAAATTGCCAACATCTGCTGGATCCTCGAAAAAGCAAGAGAGTTCCAGAAAAACATCTATTTCTGCTTTAATGACCAACCTAGATAGCATATTCAAAAGCAGAGACACTACTTTGCCAACAAAGGTCTGTCTAGTCAAGGCTATGTTTTTTCCAGTGGTCATGTATGGATGTGAGAGTTGGACTGTGAAGAATGCTGAGCACTGAAGAATTGATACTTTTGAACTGTGGTGCTGGAGAAGACTTTTGAGAGTCCTTTGGACTGCAAGGATATCCAACCAGTCCATTCTAAAGGAGATCAGTCCTGGGTGTTCTTTCGAAGGACTGATGCTAAAACTGAAACTCCAATATTTTGGCCACCTCATGTGAAGAGTTGACTCTTTGGAAAAGACTCTGATGCTGGGAGGGATTGGGGGCAGGAGGAGAAGGGGACGACAGAGGATGAGATAGCTGGATGGCATCATCAACTCAATGGACGTGAGTTTGGGTGAACTCTGGGAGTTGGTGCTGGACAGGGAGGCCTGGTGTGCTGCAATTCATGGGGTCGCAAAGAGTCGGACATGACTGAGTGACTGAACTGAATTGAACTGAATTAATTACACATTAGCCATGATTTCTGAAAAAGCTTACACAATTATTGATATAATTTCAAGTGAGCATGTTGTACAAAATAAGTTAGCATTTACCCATAAACTGGTACTAATTACCTACGTGTTTCATATAACTGGAAGTTCATAGCTTGAATCCAAGATAAAGGCATATGAATGATATATTAAAAACACTTTTTGAACTGTGGTGGTGCTAATTATAAAGAAAAGTGAATAGTGAATGTTGCTCAGTCGTGTCCAACTGTTTGCAACCCCATGGACTATACAGTTCATGAATTCTCCGGGCCAGAATACTAGAGTAGGGAGCCATTCCCATCTCCAGGGGATCTTCCCAAACCAGAGATCAAACCCAGGTCTCCCGCATTGCAGGCAGATTCTTTACCAGTTAAGACACCATGGAAGCCCAGGAATACTGGGGTGGGTAGCCTATGCCTTCTCCAGCAGATCTTCCTGACCCAGGAATTGAACCAGGGTCTCCTGCATTGTAAGCAGATTCTTTACCTAATAAGCTACCAGGGATCCACCTGCCAATGCAGGAGACATAGGAGATTCAGGTTTGGTCTCTGGGTAGGGAAGATCCCCTGGAGGAGAGCATGACAACCCACTCCAGTACTCTTGCCTGGAGAAGCCCTTGGACAGAGGGGCCTGGTGGGCTATAGTCCATAGAATCATCAAGACTTGGACATGACTGAAATGACTTAGGATGCATGCAAAAATTAAGAAGGTAATCTGTATGGCAATTATCATTATTTAATGATACTTTGTACTAGGACTGTGATTGGAGCTAGGACCTAGGCCATGACAACCACTTGCTACTCCTTCCACCATTTAAAGAGTCCCTGCTTTCTTGTGCTGGGTAAGATCTATGCATTTGGTGGATTGGATTAACGCATAAAACAATTTGGGGGAAATACATTGATAGCTAAAAGTATCTCTGGGAAAATGGTCACATCCATTTTTCTTCCAATATCAGAAAAAAAATTCTCTAAAACCAGTATCACCACACACACACAAGACTCTTCTATGCCAAGGGCCATGCAGACACTGGGAGGAGTAAAGGACACAGGTAGGTGCTCAGGAAATACAAAGACAGGTAGCTGCTGTATTCACAACCATCCTCAGGTCACAGTAATTGGAAGAAGGGAAGCTGGAGAACATGGGATGGAGCAGAGGGCAGCAGTGGGTCCTGCCTGCTGGGATTAGGAGGGGGACTGGGGAGGATGCTGCTGGGAGTATATCTGGCAGGTTTACTCCCCACTCTAGGGCTCTTCCTGCATCTGGAGGGTTCTTGTATTGAAGAAATGGTTCTCTGGAGGCAATTTTGCTCTTCATGGAACATTTGGCAATGCTTAGAGACTGTTGCTATAATAAATCTAGACAACATATTAAAAAGCAGAGATATCACTTTGCCGACAAAAGTCCACAGAGTCAAAACTATGGTTTCTCCAGTGGTCATGTATGTTTATGAGAGTTGGACCATAAAGAAGTCTGAGAGCTGAAGAATTGCTGATTTCAAATTGTGGTGCTAGAGGAGACTCTTGAGATTCCCTTGGACAGCAAGGAGATCAAACCAGTCAATCCTAAAAGAAATCAACCCTGAATATTCTTTGAAAGGACTGATGCTGAAGCTCCAATACTTGGCCACCTCCTGCAAAAAGCCGATTCACTAGAAAAGGCCCTGGTGCTGGGAAAGATTGAAGGCAGGAGGAGAAGAGGGTGACAGAGGATGAAATGGTTGGATGGTATCAACAACTCGATAGACATGAGTTTGAGCAAACTCCTGGAGATAGCAGAGGACAGAGGAGTCTGGCCTGTTGCAGTCCATGGGGTTGCAAAGAGTCAGACACGACTGAGTGACTAAACAACAAGAGACTGCTGATTATGCCATCTAGGAGGCGGTGGGATGGTACTCAGTGAGTAGAGGCCAGAGGTACTGCTGAACATCCTAGGATGCCCAGGGGAAGCCCCTGTAAGGAACAACCCTCTGCTCCAATATCAGTAGTCCCATAGCTGAGAAACTGTGCTCTGTGCATCTGTCCTTCCCTCCTTCACCAGAGACAAGAGGTGAGTCTGGGAGAAGAAAGTAGCACACCTTCTGTTTTTCCTTTCTCCTTCTGGCGTCTGTCTGCCTGCAGGGAACACGTCCTTTAGGTCAGCTGTCATCTGTGTGGTAAACGGAGCAGGGTGCAGCTTGGCCTGGTTCTGGAGTTCAAGCTGACACTCTGTCATAAAAAGATGCAATTTTGACCTCCCACCTCTCTGTTTGATTCTCTCTCCTAACTGGTTCCAAGTGTGGAAAGAAAACCAGGATATCTCATTCAGTTCAGTTCAGTCGCTCAGTCATGTGGGACTCTTTGCGACCCCAAGGACTGCATCATGCCAGGCCTCCCTGTCCATCACCAACTGCTGGAGCTGACTCAAACTCATGTCCATTGAGTCAGTGATGCCATCCAACCATCTCATCCTCTGTCGTCCCCTTCTCCTCCTGCCTCAATCTTTCCCAGCATCAGGGTCTTTTCAAATAAGTCAGCTTTTCGCATGAGGTGGCCAAAGATTTGGAGTTTCAGCTTCAACATCAGCCCTTCCAATGAACACCCAGGACTGATTTCCTTTAGGATGGACTGGCTGAATCTCCTTGCAGTGCAAGAGATCCTCAAGAGTCTTCTCCAACACCACAGTTCAAAAGCATCAATTCTTCAGCATTCAGCTTTCTTTATAGTCCAACTCTCACATCCATACATGACTACTGGAAAAACCATAGCCTTGACTAGATGAACCTTTTTTGGCAAAGTAATATCTCTGCTTTTTAATATGCTGTCTAGGTTGGTCATAACTTTTTGCCCAAGGAGTAAGCATCTTTTAATTTCATGGCTGCAGTCACCATCTGCAGTGATTTTGGAGCCCCCCAAAATAAAGTCTTTCACTGTTTCCATTGTTTCCCCATCCATTTGCCATGAAGTGATGGGACTGGATGCCATGATCTTTGTTTTTTACTCTCCTCTTTCACTTTCATCAAGAGGCTCTTTAGTTCTTCACTTTCTGCCATAAGGGTGATGTCATCTGCATATCTGCCCGGCAATCTTGATTCCATCTTGTGCTTCATCCAGCCCAATGTTTCTCATGATGTACTCTGCATAGAAGTTAAATAAGCAGGGTGACAATATACAGCCTTGACGCACTCCTTTTCCTATTTGGAACCTGTCTGATGGTCCATGTCCAGTTCTAACTGTTGCTTCCTGACTTGAATACAGATTTCTCAAGAGGCAGGTCAGGTGGTCTGGTATTCCCATCTCTTTCAGAATTTTCCACAGTTTACTGTGATCCACACAGTCAAGGGCTTTGGCATAGTCAATAAAGCAGAAATAGATGTTTTTCTGGAACTCCCTTGCTTTTTCAAGGATCCAGCAGATGTTGGCAATTTGACCTCTGGTTCCTCTGCCTTTTCTAAATCCAGCTTGAACATCTGGAATTTCATGGTTCATGTAGTGTTGAAGCCTGGCTTGGAGAATTTTGAGCATTATTTTGCTAGCATGTGAGATGAGTGCAATTGTGTGGTAGTTTGAGCATTCTTTGGCATTGCCACCACCAACCAACTCGGATGTTTCATTGGCTTCCTTTAAATACCAACATCCATTACCCTCGAACCTGAAATATATGACAGGCCTTAAATTCTCCAAATGTGAGCACTTAGTAAGTGATGAGGAGATTAAACTTGGGGAGAACTGAATTAGATGTGCATTGACTTGAGGTCATCTGGAGACCCATGTCACCCCAAGTAATTCTGAAAGTGGTCTGAAGATGAAACCTAGGATCTCCAACCCAAGGCAACCCTCATTAGAGGCTCCTGGTTTTGATAGCTTCTGAAGAGACCAGACTGTAGGTATACTCTAGCAGAACCTTTAAAGTATTTTTCAACTAAAAAAAAAAGTGTAACTCTATATGGTAATGGATGTTAACTAGATTCATTGTGGTGATCATTTCAAATATATCATTTCATATATATACATAAAATCATTAAGTAATGAACCTGAAACTAATCTTAATAAAAATTTAAATTTCAAAAAATGATGTTTTTAAATGTTCAATAACCACTATGGCAAAAGGTCTTTTTAATACACATGCCAGAGACCAGACTCCTGAGAACAAATGTCCTTCCTTCCTTCTTTCCAAGGTCTGAGCAATATGTAAATCATTGCACTTTCTTTTCACCTTATTTCAGAGTGAGCCAGATTGTCTCTTTGAATGTAAATAGAATAGTTTGCAAAATCTGCACACAAAGTACCACCAGAAGCTTCTCCAAGAATTCAATTAAGCCCTTCCTTCCACCTTTGGAATACAGTTGGTTCCCATTTGATTTTCCAAGACCATCTTTTCCATTAATAATAATATCTTATTTCTTCAAGAATGCCATATGAAAATGTAAACTATACAGGTAATGAATAGATGTACCCTCTACCCTCCTTCCCTGGTAGCTCAGATGGTAAAGAATCCACTTGCTAATGCAGGAGACATGGGTTCTATCCCTGGATGGGGAAGATCCACTGGAGAAAAAATGGCAACCCACTCTAGTATTCTTGCCTGGGAAATCCCAAGGACAGAGGAGTCTTGAGGGGCTACAATCCATAGCGTCACAAAGAGTCAGACGCAGCTTAGCAACAAAGTTTATATGTATATAACTGTACAGAAAATATCTTTCCGACCCAGATAATCATGAGGATGTGATCACTAATCTAGAGCCAGACATCTTGGAATGTGAAGTCAAGTGGGCCTTAGAAAGCATCACTATGAACAAAGCTAGTGGAGGTGATGGAATTCCAGTTGAGCTGTTTCAAATCCTGGAAGATGATGCTGTGAAAGTGCTGCACTCAATATGCCAGCAAATTTGGAAAACTCAGCAGTGGCCACAGGACTGGAAAAGGTCAGTTTTCATTTCAATTCCAAAGAAAGGCAATGCCAAAGAATGCTCAAACTACCGCACAATTGCACTCATCTCACACGCTAGTAAAGTAATGCTCAAAATTCTCCAAGCCAGGCTTCAGCAATATGTGAACCGTGAACTCCCTGATGCTCAAGCTGGTTTTAGAACAGGCAGAGGAACCAGAGATCAAATTGCCAACATCNGCCATTGGCAGCAACATCTATAGACCTGGAGAGTATCACACTAAGTGAAGTAAGTCAAACCGAGACAGACAAATGTCATATGACATCACTCATATGTGGAATCTAAAAAAAAAAAAAAAAAGATACAAATGAACTTATTCACAAAACAGAGATAGCATCACCAGACATGGAAAACAAACTTACAGTTAGCAAAGGATAGTGGGGTCAGGGGGTAGATAAATTAGGAGGTTGAGGTTAAGAGAGACACACTACTGTGTATAAAATAAACAGTAAGGATATACAGCACAGGAAACTCTATTTAATACCTTGTAATAACCTACACGTTTAGGGGTCACCAGGGCGCATTTCTTCTGAAGCCTCTCTCCTGGGACTGTAGGTGGCTGCCTCCTGCCTGTGTCCACAGAGGGTCTTCCTTTTGTGAGTGCCTGCACCCTAAACTCTTCATTGTATAAAGACACCATGATATTGAATTAGAGCCTAGTGGGCTACAAGCCCATAGGATCACAAAGAGTCGGACACAACTGAAGCGACTTAGCCCGCATACAGGCACGCACTACGGACCTCATTTCAGCTTAATCATCTCTTTAAAGGCCCCATCTCCAAGTCCAGTCACACTCTGAGATTCTGGGAGTTAGAGGTTCTGTGTAAGAATCTGGGGTGAGGGACATGACTCAGTCTGAAACGTGGAGGACAAAATGTAGCTTTTATTTCCCACAGTCACTGCATCACTTAAAATCTGTAAATTACAGCTTTCCCCAGCAAAGCAAACCTAACTCTGGCAGGCAGTTTAGTCTTGGTTGCTTTTTTTACGCTTTACCCTACAGTTTTCAGATGTGATTTTCAACAAGCCTGATGTCACAGGTGGAAATGTTCCTCAAGAAAGATGCGAGTGAGGCTTCCTCCTGCCAACGTTTCAACCAAGAGCAAGCACTGACTCGTCTCTTGCCCAAGAACTGTGGGAACACTGGCCTGTGAGCACAGGAAACCCTCGTAGTCAATAATCCTTCAAAGCAACTACTTGGAAGACCTAAACTGGTGCTCTGTCAAGTCCTTGTAAGGAGGAAAAAAGCTGACGCAGAAGGAGTTTCTACCTTCTACCAGATCTGAGATGTAAGGTTTCAAATATTCACAGTTAGCTTTAAGCCTCACCAACCCAAGTATGATACACCCCAATGCAACTGCCTTACAAAGGGAGTGGAGACGATGGGGCAGTCAGAAACACAAAATACTGTATTTAATCCTCACCAAACTAAGGGCCGCTCAGGTGAGGAGGTCAGGAAACTGTCCACAGAGTTTTGCTGTCCATGGGTGTTCCCTAAAGCAATATAGTCCTACATGTGAGAGTCATTACAAGCTCACCTTTAAAATTCAAGACATCCATGGAGCATCCATGGAATACACAGAAATACTTCCATTATTTGCATCTGAGTGCAAATCACTTTAATCATAGAATCTTCTGCATTAGCTGAGTGCTGCTATGTGTTTCTGAGTGCTGCCGTTGGAGTATGAAATGGCACCCCACTCCAGTATTCTTGCCTGGAAAATCCCATGGACAGAGGAGCCTGGTGGGCTACAGTCCATGGAGTCACAAAGAGTCGGACGTGATTTAGCATGCACACATGCTGTGTGTTTCAAGAGTAGATAGTTTGGATAAAGTGGTTGGAAGAAAGGTATGTCGGGATCCACCTGGATGGAGTCCTGGTTTTTGACCCAAGCAAGGGAGACGGGATCATAGATTTTGGGGTGGTAGGAACACTGGAAATGGGAGGATGGCTCTCAAGAACAGCAAGGATGGCCAGCAAGGAATGACCCCTTTTAGTCACAGCCTCCAGTCAAAATTATCAGAAGCTGAGAACTATCCTAAGCTCATCAAATCTCAAATCGGTGTCAGTTCCCAAATCTAGGTTAGTCAGTGTGCAGTGTCTCTATCCAAGTGGATTCAACACATTTTGACTAAGCAGCTACCTGTGCCCTGCAGGGAGGGGGCCTAGGACAAGCTCTCAGGACTCTCTCAGAGTGGTCACCAAGGTCAGGGCATGCACCATGATCAGAAATGGAGAATGAAGATGAGCGCAAAATACTGAAAATGTCGCTCATCTCCTGGAGGCTGTGACTTTGTGACATGCTGAAAAGCATGACTCAAACAAAACTCACCTCCCTGCTTTTCTAGTTTGTCAGCTAAAAACTGAAGGTTAAACATGCCTACCTTAAAAGGATGTTGGATGGAAATAATAAAATTAGATATTTAAAATGGTGCTTAATATCTTTTGTATCTGCATGCACGTGCGCGCGCACGCATACACACACACACAGACTTCCAGAATGGTGCCTGAACTATTTGCCCTAATGCACATCAAAGAGACTTACCTACTATCCTCCAGAGCACTGGTTCTCAAAGTAAGGTCCCCACACTAATAGCATCAATCTGACCTGGGAGCTTCTTAGAATGTGTGTCTCAGTCCTCAATCCCAGCCCAATGGAATCAGAAAACCTGTTTCCATGAGTCCTCCAGGTGATTTTAATAGATACTGATGTTTGAAAACCACTACGCTAGACCAATGATTAGCTGCCTAGCTGTAGAGAAGTCACCTGGGATACTTCTTTAAAACAGTAATATCATGGCTCCACCCAGACCAAGTAAGTCTGAAGCACTGTGAACAGGGTCCAGCCCCAGAGAGAACAAGCTGGCAGAGGAGTAGGTGGACATGGAGTACATCTCCCTCCACAGATACATCAGGAACACACCTTCAGACCCAGAAGTGCATGCGGAACACCAGCTGAGGGTCAGCAGGAGTACCTGACCAGACAAAAAGAATCTACAGAGCCATGCAAAACTCGGTAGGATGAAGGGACTAGGGGGAGAAACAGGAGTGTTAGTCAGATTGGACCCGCAGAGGGAACTGAAACAGGAGTCTGATCCTCACTTTGGGGCAACTGTCTGAGTCAGAGGAGAAACATTTAAGGCTGAGAGTGAAACAGCTGATCTGTGGCAGCCTAAATGAAATGAGAATCAGACAGTCTTTCCTGCAGCCATACATACCCCGGACAGGAACGCTGTTACCCTAGAAGGCGCAGTGGCTGGGAGCTGGAGTTTAGGGATTGTGGAGCAATCACAGGGCGAGGGCTGCTGATGACTGCGGAAAGGCAGATTTAGGGGGTATAAGGAAGGAGATCATGGTGGAAAATATCAGTGGAGGAAAGCCAGATTCCAGCCCCAGAGGCTTCTTTTAAATATCAGTTCAGTTCAGTCACTCAATCGTGTCCGACTCTCTGCGACCCCATCAGTCACAGCACGCCAGGCCTCCGTGTCCATCACCAACACACAGAGTTCACTCAGACTCATGTCAATTGAGTCAGTGATGCCATCCAGCCATCTTATCCTCTGTCGTCCTCTTCTCCTCCTGCCCCCAATCCCTCCCAGCATCAGAGTCTTTTCCAACTCTTCACATGAGGTGGCCAAAGTACTGGAGTTTCAGCTTCAGCATCATTCCTTCCAAAGAAATCCCAGGGCTGATCTCCTTCAGAATGGACTGGCTGGACCTCCTCACAGTCCAAGGGACTCTCAAGAGTCTTCTCCAACACCACAGTTCAAAAGCATCAATTCTTCGGTGCTCAACCTTCTTCACAGTCCAACTCACATCCATACATGACCACTGGAAAAACCATAGCCTTGACTAGACGGACCTTAGTTGGCAAAGTAATGTCTCTGCTGTTCAATATGCTATCTAGGTTGGTCATAACTTTTCTTACAAGGAGTAAGCGTCTTTTAATTTCATGGCTGCAATCACCATCTGCAGTGATTTTGGAGCCCCCAAAAATAAAGTCTGACGCTATTTCCACTGTTTCCCCACCTATTTCCCATGAAGTGATGGGACCGGATGACATGATCTTCGTATTCTGAATGTTGAGCTTTAAGCCAACTTTTATTTTTGGCTGTGCTGGGGCTTTCTCTAGTTGTGGCAAGCAGGGGCTACTCCTCATTGCAGCCGGCAGACTTCTCTTTGCAGTGGCTTCTCTGTGTGGAGTGCGAGCTCTAGAATAGGGGCTCAGTAGTTGTGGTATATGGGCTTAGTTGTTCCATGGTATGTGGGATCTTCCCAGATCAGGGATCGAGCCCATGTCCCCTGCATTATCAAGCAGATACTTATCCACTGAGCCACCAGGGAATCCCCCTTAGAACCTTCTTCTTAAAGATCTTTCTCCGGTGATTCTGATGTGTGGCCAATGCTGAGAAAGGACCCTTTTGGGCAACACAGATGTGGAGTTATTTGGTGGTTCTTGGGTTGAATATATCCACCTTTCATGTTTTTGTTTCCCTGAATAAGTGTTCTGTGCCAAGTTCTGGGCCATGCATTTCTAGAGTTTACAGTCTAGCTGGCATCACAGAGTCCACCATTTACAGCCACACAAGTTGTGCACTGCATAACTTCATGCAAGTTAGTCACTCAGTCATGTCCAGCTCTTTGCAACTCTATGGACTGTAGTCTGCCAGGCTCCTCTGTCCATGAAATTCTCCAGGTAAGAATACTGGAGTGGGTAGTCATTCCCTTCTCCAGGGGATCTTCCCAACCCAGGGATCGAACCCACGTCTCCTGACTTACAGGCAGATTCTTTACTGTCTGAGAATACGCCTCGTACCTTTATATACAACCGGTAAAGACACACACAGCATCTGAGGTCAAAGCCCAAGGTAATCTTGGCACCAAAAGATGTAGACTATATAATAATTTCCAAGCAGCTTTAGCCTCTACTCTTGGCACTGCGACCAGCTTCCCAGGAAGTCCCAGCAGGATCTGGGCCAGCAAATTGATTTCTTATCACTCTGTTAGGAATAATCACCACATTTTTTAATTGACAAGGGACATGATGTCAAATATGACTTGGCTGAGAATGGTTTTATAATGAACTGGTGCCATTATAGAGTTTTTGCATTTTGAACTTACTTTAGTAAGTACTTACAGTAAGAACTGTGCATGTGTGCTAAGTCACTTCAGTCATGTCCAACTCTGTGAGACCCCACAGACTCTAGCTCGTTAGGTACTTCTCTCCATGGGATTTCCCAGGCAAGAATACTGAAATGGGTTGCCATGCTCTCCTCCAGGGAATCTTCCTGACCCAGGGATCAAACCCGCGTCTCTTCCGTCTCCTGCATAGCAGGCAGGTTCTTTCACACTAGCGCCACCTGGGCAGCCATTCTTACTGTGGTAGGCTGAAGAACGATCCCCAAAGATATAAAGATCTTAAGCCCTGGAACCAGCAAACCTTTTCTTATGTAGCAACAAGAACTTTGCAGACGTGATTACACTGAGATGGTGAGGTGAGGTAAGGTGAAGTTGCTAAGTCGTGTCTGATTCTTTGCGACCCCACGGACCGTAGCTTACCAGTCTCCTCTGTCTGTGGGATTTTCCAGGCAAGAGTACTGGAATGGGTTGCCATTTCCTTCTCCAGAGGATCTTCCCGACCTAGGGATCGAACCCAGGTCTCCTACATTGTAGGCAGACTCTTTACCCTCTGAGCCACCAGGGAAGTCTATCCAGGTGGGCATAGACATAATCACAGGTGTCAGAGAGGTGCAGAGATACAATACAGAAAACAAGGAGACCAGTGAAAAATGAGGCTATCCTGGGGCCTTTAAAGGCTGGGGAAGGAGCTAAGAGCCAAGGAATGTAGCTCTAGGGAAAGTAAAGACAAGAGGATGAATGTTTTCCTACAGCTTCTAGAGGGAACACAGTCCTCCTGACACTGCTTTTCATTCTGTGAACTTGATTTCAGACACTATATGAGAATAAAGGTGTTTTAAACCACGAAGACTATAGTTATTAATATTTGATGCAGCAGCAATATAAAACTAATATGCGAGCATGCTCAGTCACTTGTCATATGTGACTCTTAGAGACACATGGACCATAGCCCACCAGGCTCCTCTGTCCATGGGATTTTCTCAGCAAGAACACTGGGGTGGGTTTCCACGTCCTCCTCCAAGCTGTCTTCCTGACCCAGGGATCGAACATGCATCTCCTGTGTCTCCTGACATTGCAGGTGGATCCTTTACCACTGAGCCACCAAGGAAGTCCATAGAGCTAATATACCCAGATAAACAAAACCCGGAAGAATAGACCAGAAGGTTTGGGAGAGAAGCTAAAGGCACCCCCCAAAAGTCCAGGCTCTGCGCTTGTTACTTTGCATGGACTAGGTCTCAACCCCACTGCAGTCACAGGAGAAGGGGGCTCTCATCATCACCATCACCATCGTTGTCACTGTCTTCATCATCAAAATCACTTATCATCACCACCATCTCTTTTCTTTTTCTTATTCATTTATCTATCTATTTATTTTTGGCAATCCCACACAGCTTGTGGGATCTCAGTTCCCCAACCAGGGACTGAACACAGGCCCTTGGCAGTGAGAGCCCCAACTCCTAACCACTGGACCACCAAATTTCAGTTTTCAATATGAAGAAAATCAAATATAGAAAAGATTATGTAATGCCCTCTAAATCACCCATGGTCAGAATTTGAACCCACTCCTGTTTGACTCATAACTACAATTTTCAAAAGGCACCTTCCACTGAAAAATTAACACTTAATGTCACCAAATGTTTCCCTGGTGGCTCAGTGGTAAAGTATCCACCTGCCACAGAGGAACCATGGGTTTGATCTCTGGGTCAGGAAGAGCCCCTGGAGGAGGAAATGGCAGCCCACGCCAGTATTGTTGCCTGGAGAACCCCATGGAGAGAGGAGCCTGCCAGGCTACCGTCACGGGATTGCAAAGAGCTGGACACAATGACTAGACCATCATCAACCCTGCAGGAAGGTTTTTGTTTGAAATGTCAAATTCTGCTCTGATTGGAGCATTGCAAGTGACCAACTAATGGTCTTCATGGCCTGAAAGCAGAGTGACACCAAATGTTTCCCTGGTGGCTCAGTGGTAAAGTATCCACCTGCCACACAGGAACCATGGGTTTGATCTCTGGGTCAGGAAGAGCCCCTGGAGGAGGAAATGGCAACCCACTCCAGTATTGTTGCCTGGAGAACCCCATGGAGAGAGGAGCCTGCCAGGCTACAGTCACGGGATTGCAAAGAGTTGGACACAATGACTAGACCATCATCAACCCTGCAGGAAGGTTTTTGTTTGAAATTTCAAATTCTGCTCTGATTGGAGCATTGCAAGTGACCAACTAATGGTCTTCATGGCCTGAAAGCAGAGTGTTGGAAGCAACCACTTCTGAAGAGCCACAGAGCAGACTGCTTTTACAGCAACCTGCAAAGGGCAGCCCACCCCAGAGATGAATGTGGTGGGTGGTCCCACAGCCACTGTNTCAAATTCTGCTCTGATTGGAGCATTGCAAGTGACCAACTAATGGTCTTCATGGCCTGAAAGCAGAGTGTTGGAAGCAACCACTTCTGAAGAGCCACAGAGCAGACTGCTTTTACAGCAACCTGCAAAGGGCAGCCCACCCCAGAGATGAATGTGGTGGGTGGTCCCACAGCCACTGTTCATACAGCAATGAACAGGGTTAAATGCCATTAATAATTCCCCATTCAGTACCATCATGACCCAAAGAAATTGTTTCTGCATCATCAATTCCTGGCAGCAACTTTGCTGTATTTGAACTGCCATTTCTCACAAATAATGGCCTTTTATCCCACTTGAAACCTGTCACCTGGAACAAATAAGGTCTTTACAAGTCCCAGAAAATGAGAGAATTTTCTCCACAAACTATATTATTTTTTACTTATTCCCTACCCTGATATAATACGAGGGGTTAACCTGCTGGAAAGGTTGCATTCCCATCCCCTCAAAATATGAGCAACTCCCATAAAAATGCAGTGAGGACTGCTCGTGTAAGGGAAAAATCCAATTTATATCAAAAGTAAAATCTGAGATACAGAAAACTTATTCTAAAGAATAACAAATAAATTTCACTTGTTATAAATAAAAATTTATAAAATTTATCTTATAATTTATAATTATATTGGTAAAATTTTTTTATGGCACAGAGACTTTCTCAGATACCACGTTTCTATGTGGTTAGAATGTTTCAGCATCTCTCAGAAGCCCTGACTCTGAGGAACTTTCACTAAAAATCCCTCAAACTTTGTCTTTGCGATATAAAGAGGATTATGTGCTAGGTGCCAAGTCGCTTCAGTCGTGTTTGACTCTTTGCAGCCCCATGGACTGTAGCCTGCTGGCCTGCTTTGTCCATGGGATTTTCCAAGCAGGAATACTGGAGTGGGTTGCCATTTCCTTCCCCAGGAGATCTTCCTGATCCAGGGATCAAACCCGCGTCTCCTGCGTCTCTGGCATGGCAAGTGGATTCTTTATCTCTGAGCCACTGGGGAAGTCCCATAAAGAGGGCAACATTCCCTAGGTCTAGTGGATAGTTTAAAAGAAAGTCCAATAAAAAATAACAAATTAACAATAATTCGACACCTTACACATGCTCATGCTCATCTGTGTCTGAGAAACTTGATCGTACTCCGAAATTCACACAAAAGTCTGAAGAGCTAAGAACAGCAAGGACTCACTGATACCAAAACTTAAAGATAAACCATGGTCATTAAACCAGTGTGGTGCTGGGGTGGGAATGGGCCAGTGGGTCTCTGGAATAACGAGGGAGCAGAAGAGACCTGCTCTGTGCAAGAGAGAAGAAGGGAAAAGAGGAAACACTCAGTAAATGATGGCAGGACTATATGGTACCACATGGAAGTAAATGAAACTCAATCCCTCTCTCTCACCCTACAGAAATCAGTTCCAGATGAATTAAGGACTTAATAAGATGCAAGTCAATACAAACTATTCTAGAAAAAAAATAGAAAATATGTAGTAGGAACACATTTTAAAAAAAACACAAAACACTAATTAAAACTTTTAAATCTATGATCACCTATTCATCAAGAAAAACAACAAAAAGGTGAAATATAAAGCACAAACAGGAAGATATTTACAGCATCCATAACCATGTTCCTAACAAAGAATTTGAATAAAGAATCTATAATAAACCACAAGGAGAGAGGAAGAAGGTAAATGACCCAATAATGAATGGGCTAAAGGCATTAGTAGGCATCTCACAGAATCAAAACTTTCCTTTTCTTTTCCAAGTCATCAGATTCCCTTTCTCTACTAGATCATTCCTGACGGCATATTAAGCCCTGGGAGGTTCTTGCTCCCCTCTTACCTTCACATCTCAAATTCTTCCTTGGTTTTACTTTCCCCTGCAGCCTCCTGTTCTCACGTCCTAAGCTAGTTTCTGTCCCCACTGCTCTTGTAGACATCACTGTGGCCTGCATGTCACCCCAGCAGGAATGTTTGACACTATCGATTATGCCTAGTTTCCCTCTGATCAGAAGCTGCAAATCCAATTCATCAGAAAACCTTAATGCTCAACCAAAATCACAGCTGTATCATCCCTCCTGTGCATCACTGCAATAATTCCTGCTTGGCCTGTGGGCGCCAGGCGACGGACAGAGAAATCTGGTCACAACTCTGGTCATAGAATGAATGCCACTCTCCTCCGACACCTCCCACTCTCTTTCCATCCTCATCTCCTCCTGCACCTGCTTTGCTCACTTGCTCTCTCCACAGTGGCCTCCTTAGGCAGTGCTTGAAACACATCAGAGGCAACACTGCTGCAGGGCTTTGGCGCTTGCTGTTTTCTCTGCCTAGGAAGTTCTATTACCAAGTCCAAGCTCACTCTGCTTACAGCAGGACATGTCATTAAATCCGAGAACAGGGGCTGAGACAAGGAATATGACTATATTCAGAAATCCAGCTGATGGAGAAGATGGCAGACTAATGTCTCAAAATAACCATCTTAAGGGGATCTGGACACCAGTTTGTTATATAGAACAGAGATGGGGAGAGGTGGGACTTCTCAGGTGACACAGTGGTAAAGAATCTGCCTGCCAATGCAGGAGATGCAAGAAACTCCCTGGATCCAGAAGATCCCCTGGAGTAGGAAATGGCAACTCACTCCAGTATTCCTGCCTGGAAAATTTCAGGGACAGAGAAGCCTGGTGGGCTACAGTCGATAGGGTCACAGTCAGACATGACTGAGCACAGGGTGGGGGTGGGGGTTAAGGAAATACAGTAAAAAGGCCATTAATCTTGCAAATATCTCCTAGAATGGCAAGCCTCAGAGGGGATTTCTTCTTTCCCACCCTCCACAGGTGGACAGGGCAAGGCTCTGAACAAAGGTACCAAAGGCACTTTGTTCAGACAGAGGGGCAGGGTTCCCTGAGGCAAGCCATTATGTAAAAAGAGTCTGCTTTTTGTGAATCAAGCAGTGGGAAGCAAAGGTTAAAGAACCAGATGCAACATGAAGTTCCATGGATGTCCCCATTGTTACAGCAGGCAGGCAGCTAGATCTAAGCCGAGAAATGGGGACAGGGGCCAGGAGGCAGGAAATCATGCATCTTGTAGACAGTGGGGGTCCACAGACAGAGAGGGGAAAGCAGGAACCTCCAGACTGACCAGAAACTACACAGTTTGGGTGATAAGAGTCCAAGTAACAGACAAAGAAGGGTGGGGCAAGGCAGCAACCTCCTGAGTCCAAATGGAACCTTCTCCACACTGTTCCCTCACTGCAACAAGATTAGCCTAACAAAGAAGAAGTATTCATCAAGTGCTGCCCCATGACACTTCTTCTTTAAAGCAGCTTGTCTGCCTGCTCTCCTTCTGAGAGTGTATCTCTACTTAAATAAACTCTCACTTTATTTTAATGTGTATAAACATATTTTTAATACTTTATTTTTAATTGAAGGATAACTGGTTTACAATGTTGAGTTGGTTTCTGCCATACATCAATATGAATCAGCCATAGGTATACTATGTCCCCTCTGAACCTCCTTCTTTCCTTCCACCTCCAACTCCATCCCACCCCTCATGTTGTCACAGAGCACCAGGTTGAGCTGCCTGCAAGTCTGAGTGCTAAGTTGCTTCAGTCATGTCTGACTCTGTGACCCTACAGACTGCAGCCCACCAGGCTCCTCTGTCCATGGGATTCTCCAGGCAAGAATACTGGAGTGGGTTGCGTGCCCTCCTCTAAGGGATCTTTCCAACCCAGGGATCAAACCTGAATCTCTTATGTCTCCTGCATTGTCAGGCAGTTTCTTTATCACTAGTGCCACCTGGAAAGTCCTGAGCTCCCTGAGTCAAACAGCAAATTCCCAGTGGCTCTCTATTTTACATTTGGTAGTGTATAGTTTTCACACTCCTCTCTCTTTCCCTCCCCTACCCGGCCCCCCATGTCCACAAGTCTGCTCTCTATGTCTGTGTCTCCACTGCTGCCTTGCAAATAGGTTTATCATTAACATCTTTCTAGATTCCACATATATATTTAATACACAATATTTGTTTTTCTCTTTCTGATTTACTTCACTCTGTTCATCCACCTCCTTAGAATAGACTCAAATGTGTCACTTTACTTTCATAACATCTCTGCTTCATCTCCAAATTCTTTCCCACAAAGAAAGAACCTCATGTTCATCAGCAACACCTTGACCTTCTTCCTTACGATCCCTGGGATAAGAGTTTCCACACAAATGTCCCCTCATCTGAAACTCATGTCCCCTATAAAATTATCCTTCACTTGTTTAGTTTTCCCCTTATACTAACTATAATCTAATGGGCTACATATTCCATTTTTACTGCCCTCATCCCTTCATGCACCAGAAAGAAGCTACCTTGGGATGTGGACTTGCCTGTTTTGCTTGCCCTCTGTCTCCAGACCTAGAATCAATGTGCACAGCAACTGCACAAGCAATTATTTGTTGAATGGATGAACAAAGTACACTCATCATCGTGGATAAATCCCAAAGCAATAATGTTGAGAACAAAGCCAGTCCCAGAAGAACACCTCCTCTGTGATTCTAATTACACAAAGTTCAAGAGCATGCACATCTTAGCAAGATATTACTTAGGGCTACAAACATAGGTTGGCACAACTACAAAGAAAATCAAGGATTAACTAACATCAAATTCAAGAGTGAGTTTCCCTCTGGGGGAGGGCATGTGACTGGGAAGGAGCACATGGGGGAATTTTCAAGGATGCTCTTCAGCTTCTTAACTTTGGCAAGGGTTCCCTATGTGCTTTTATTTTGTTAATGTACCAATTTTTTTTTTTTTTAAAGCAAGAAAAAACATTTAGAGCACATCAGACCACACTGCCTCTTTGGGATCCAATATTCATAATATGGGATTACAAATATGGTCCCGTCGTGGATACAATGCTCTCTTCTGCTGACTTGGCCATATTACAAACTCACTGTGCAGCAAAATCAATCTACTTATTCTTGTTCTGCAGCCCAGCTGGATGGCAAAACTTACCCCAAGAGACTGACTTCTGGGAAAAATCAAGGCAATAAGAAGGTAAAGGTTATTTCTGATTTTGTATCCCCTGACAGCACTGTGTACATGGTAATGGGAAAAAAATAAAGCTACTGACATATCACAAAAACCACAGAGTTTTACTTAGTGGTATGAGGATTTATCTGGAGAAGGAAATGGCAGTCTATTCCAGTATTTTTGCCTGGAGAATCCAATGGACAGAGGAGCCTGGCAGGCTGCAGTCCATAGGGTCACAAATAGATCGACACAACTGAAGCAACTTAGCAAATGCACGTGCATCCATCATTTCAGAGCTTCCCTGGTGGCTTAGAGGGTAAAGAATCTGCCTGCAATGCAGGAGACCAGGTTTGATCCCTGGGTGGGGGAAGACCCCCTAGAGAAGGAACTGGCAACCCACTACAGGAATCACCAGTATTCCCATAAGAGCTCAAAGAGTTGAACGTGATTGGGCAACCAACACTTTCCCTTTGACTTTATGTGAGGATTTATATCAATAAAGGAGACTGGATTCCCCAAGACTTTCTCAAGAGAGGATGCTTTCTCCCTGCTGCACCCACTCCTGCTCTCAATTACCAGCTCAGCTCTTCTTCCTGCCTGAGAGCAAGAGTTGAACGTGATTGGGCAACCAACACTTTCCCTTTGACTTTATGTGAGGATTTATATCAATAAAGGAGACTGGATTCCCCAAGACTTTCTCAAGAGAGGATGCTTTCTCCCTGCTGCACCCACTCCTGCTCTCAATTACCAGCTCAGCTCTTCCTCCTGCCTGAGAGCAGCCACCCCCTACCACCAACCCCTCCACCCCAACACACACACACACACGAACTCATACACAAGGGTTCTCACAGCCTTTCACAGCTGAAAACTGCATGGGAGGCAGAGATTCCACTAAGTGTTCTTCCTCGGGAAAATTACCTGTGGCTCCACTGACATCTAACAACTTGGCACGAAAACCAAAAACATTTGAAATACTAGGTGAGAAAGCAGAGTTTGAAATCAGAGTTCCAAGGCAGAGCAAGGAGATATACTAAAGCCTTCCTCAGTGATCAATGCAAAGAAATAGAAGAAAACAACAGATTGGGAAAGACTAGAGATCTCATCAAGAAAATTAGAGGTACCAAGGGAACTTTTAATGCAAAGAAGGACTCAATAAAGGAAAGAAATGGTATGGACCTGACAGAAGCAGAAGATATTAAGAAGAGGTGGCAGGAATAATACACGGAAGAACTGTACAAAAAAGATCTTCACGACCCAGATAATCACGATGGTGTGATCACTCACCTAGAGCCAGACATCCTGGAATGCAAAGTCAAGTGGGCCTTAGGAAACATTACTACAAACACAGCTAGTGGAGGTGATTGAATTTCAGTTAAGTTATTTCAAATCCTAAAAGATGATGCTGTGAAAGCGCTGCGCTCAATATGCCAGCAAATTTGGAAAACTCAGCAGTGGCCACAGGACTGGAAAAGGTCAGTTTTCTTTCCAATTCCAAAGAAAAGCAATGCAAAAGAATGTTCAAACTACTGCACAGTTGCACTCATCTCACACGCTAGCAAAGTAATGCTCAAAATTTTCCAAGCCAGGCTTAAACAATACATGAATCGTGAACTTCCAGATGTTCAAGCTGTATTTAGAAAAGGCAGAGGAACCACAGATCAAGTTGCCAACATCTGTTGGATCATCAAAAAAGAAAGAGAGTTCCAGAAAAGCATCTACTTCTATTTCATTGACTATGCCAAAATCTTTATGTGGATACAACAAACTGTGGAAAATACTTAAAGAGATGGGAATACCAGACCACCTGACCTGCCTCCTGAGAAATCTGTATGCAGGTCAGGAAGCAACAGTTAGAGCTGGACACGGAACAACAGACTGGTTCCAAATCAGGAAAGGAGTACATCAAGGCTACATAGTGTCACCCTGCTTATTTAACTTCCATGCAGGGTACATCATGTGAAATGCCAGGCTGGATAAAGCACAAGCTGGAATCAAGATGGTCGGGAGAAATATTAATAACCTCAGAGGATACCACCCTTATGGCAGAAAGTGAAGAACTAAAGAGACTCTTGATGAACGTGAAAGAGGAGAGTGAAAAAGTTGGCTTAAAACTCAACAGTCAGAAAACTAAGATCATGGCATCCAGTCCCATTACTTCATGGCAAACAGATGGAGAAACAATGGAAACAGTGACAGACTTTATTTTGGGGGGCTCCAAAATCACTGCAGATGGTGACTGAAGCCATGAGATTAAAAGCTGCTTGGTCCTTGGAAGAAAAGCTTTGACCAACCTAGATAGCATATTAAAAAGCAGAGACATTACTTTGTTGACAAAGTTTCATCCAGTTAAAGCTATGGTTTTTCCAGTAGCCATGTATGGCTTTGAAAGTTGGACTACAAAGAAAGCTGAGAGTGGAAGCAGTGATGCTTTTGAACTGTAGTGTTGGAGAAGACTCTTGAGTATCCCTTGGACTGCAAGGAGATCCAGCCAGTCCATCCTAAAGGAAGTCAGTCCTGAATTATCATTGGAAGGACTGATGCTGAAACTGAAACTCCAATACTTTGGTCACCTGATGTGAAGAACTGATTCATTTGAAAAGACCCTGGTGCTGGCAAAGATTGAAGGCAGAAGGAGAAGGGGAGGACAGAGGATAAGATGGCTGGATGGCATCACTGACTCAATGGACATGAGTTTGAGTAGGCTCTGGGAGTTGGTGATGGACAGGGAGGCCTGGCGTGCTTCAGTCCCTGGGGTTGCAGAGTGTCAGCCATGACTGAGCAACTGCACTGAACTGTGAGAAAGCACGTGGTTATTTTAAAAATATTGTTGCGACACTGGAAGAAAGTGCAAGTGTTAGTCATTCAGTCACGTCTGATTCATTGCAACCCCATGGACCACAGCCCCCCAGGCTCTGTCCATTTGATTCTCCAGGCAAGAATACTGGAATGGGTTGTCATGACCTTCTCCAGGCGATCTTCCTGACCCAGGTCCTGCTCATTGCAGGCAGTTTCTTTAGCGTTTGAGCTACCCAGAAGCCCTATAACACTGGATAAGGACACAAATGTTCAAATGAAGCCCTGTGAATAAGTTCAAGGAAATAAATTAGGTGACAGATAGAAATGATATTTTGGTACATAAATGATAAGTGATTGATAGATGATAGATATGACGGATAGATGGTGAGTAATTAAGCAAATGAAGAAAGGAAGTTTAGGAAACAAAAATAAATGAAGTGACATTTAATGAGGGAAGTGCAGGCATGATAAATTGCTTTAGTCAAGTCTGACTCTGTGCAACCCCTATAGACTGGAGCCCACCAGGCTCCTCTGTTCATGGGATTCTCCAGGCAAGAATACTGGAGTGGACAGCCATGCCCTACTCCAGAGGATCTCCCCAACCCAGGGACTGAAACTGTGTCCCTAATGTCTCCTGCACTGGCAGGCGTGATCTTTACCACTAGCACCATCCAGGAAGCCCAATGAGGGAAGAAGACGAATAAATCTACTTAAAGATGAGGCAACACATTTATACAAAGTACAAACAGATACAACTGACACTCGTTAGACCTGTCGTATGTTGTTGTTGAGTCCTTAGGCCGTATCCATGGACACAACTCTTGTGACCCTATGGACTATAGCCTTTCAGGCCCCTCTGTCCTATGTTACACTGAATTTAAAGCAAAGAAATTGGTCAAGAAATATATTAATCCATTTATAAACTAATTGGATCATGAGGTGCACATTACTATCCACAGCCTGAGGTAACACTTCCAACTAAGGGTAATAATTGTTTTTAAATAACCATGAGATGAGTACAGTCATCTCAAATGCCCTATTTAAATCCCTTTTCTACTACAGAAACAAGGCTATAGATCAGCCTAATGGGGACACATACCTAATATGTATACAGAAGACAACTGAAGAGCCAAGAAGAAAAAAAAATTTTTTTAATGACTTTGTAGAGTGGTTAAGACAGACAACAATCTACACTGCCCTTGCAGCAGAGTCGGGCTGGTCAACCTTCACACTCATGGTTCTACACTTATGAGCTTTGTGACCTTGAATTTGCTACTGAGACTCCCTGCACTTCAAATTTCCATCTGCAAAGTGAAAGAGGTCATCTGAATGTTTGATATTTCTTCCTTTTCCTGTGGGCAGTGAGTCTGCAACCATGGCAGCAACAGAGACTGGAAGGAAGAGTGGCCAAATCTTCCCCATCAGACCAGCTCCTCCTGCGCTCTGCCCAGGTGGAAGCAGCAGTGTCTTCTCAGACACCTCGGACTGAGGCTCTGTCCTTCTGCTGACCTTGCCACCAGCCATTCTCCTGGTTGCATCACCAACCACTGACCAAGCAGGGCCCTCCTCCAGGACCACAGGAGCCTCCTCTCTGTTGCTTCTCCAAGCCACCCTCCACTGTGTCAACAAGCATTTCCCGAAACACTTGCAATGGGAGCGGTACTTCCTCTGGATTGCCCTAGAAGACCCCGAGACACGGATGCAAGGAAAGTAGTTTATTTGGGAACTGCTTTCAGGAAATAAAGGCAGGAAATGGAGCAAATGAGACAGGAGGGGGAAGATGGCCAGGAAAGGCTGAGTTGTCAAGCCAGTCACCACTACAGGCAACCACAGCTTCATCTTTGGGGCATCCTGAGAGTCAGCATAGAACCACAGTACATCAGTCCATCTGAGAGGTCCAGGTACTCATCACCAATCCCTGGCAGTCATCGGCAGGGCGCTGCTGCCAGGAGTCAGTCCCCAGGCTCTACAGTTGATCAAGGAGAATCTCAGGCAAAGTCTGGCCCCTGCTGGCCACGGGGATGCTCGGGACTGAGGGGGCCTGGGCTGCTGCCCACAGTGCCTGCTACAAAAGCAGGCATCTCCATTTCCTAATGATCCTGTGGCTTTTTTTCACACTGAGCAGATGACATCTGTGCAGATGCATCAGTGGACCCAGATTCTTCGAGAATGAGGGGTCACGGCTCAGCTTTGAGTTTCTGACTTGGTTTCTTGAGTCTGTGGCTTTATGGGGGAGCAATTGAGAGGGAAAAAGATTTTCTAGATTCCCCAAATCCTTGTACAGTTTGAAGGACAAAGGAGTTTGGAGATGTGAGAATGGAGTGTAGTCAAAGGACATGGTGTTGGAGACAGTAAGGACATGACCTCAGAGTTCCTGCCACGTGGAAGAGAGGCCAGGATGACACAGCAGGCAGGACCCCACAGGGAGACTTGCTGAGGATAAGACTGGGGGCAGCTTCTGCCCAGGTTCCTGAGGTGCAGTGTGGGGTGCTGATTGGAAATGACAGAGCTGAGTCAGTAAAAAGTACCCCTGCCATGCAGGAGACCCGGGTTCAATTCCTGGGTCGGGAAGATCCCCAGGAGAAAGAAGTGGCAACCCACTCCAATATTCTTGCCTGGACAATCCCTTGGACAGGGGGGCCTGGCAGGTCACAGGCCATGGGGTCACAAGAGTTGGACATGACTGAGTGACTAACCCACCACTGTACAGGTTACTGGAAAGACTCCCCTGAGAGACCACAGAGGAGAGGATGGACATGGTGGGATAAGAGGATGTGGCAGCGGAGGGCTGGGGTCCCACAGGGTCCCCTGTGTCCTAGATGTGGTGTGGAGGTGACCCCCCACCATCCCACACACACACTCGCACAGACCATATAGACATTAGCAGACAAGTGAGTTCAAAAACAAACCAAGACGTTAATTAAAACAGATACCATTTATTTAGCAGCTGAAATGTGCTAAGTACTGCACTCAACACACACTTTCTTATTTTAACTCATTGCTTACCACCCATCTCTCTAAAAAGGAGGTATTTTTATCCCCATTTTACATACAAGAAAACTAAGGCACAGAAACCTTGGTCAAAGGTCACAGAAGGAGAAGAAACAACAGAGGATGAGATGATTGGATGGCATCACTGACTCAATGGACATGAGTTTGAACAAACTCCAGGAGCTGATGAAGGACAGGGAAGCCTGGAGTGCTGCAGTCCATGGGACACGAATGAGCAACTGAACAATAACAACTGGCCTTGCAGTCAGCTGCTTGCCTGGCTGAGAACTAGGAAAGCCACCTTGGTTACCTTGGGAAAGAAATGCTAACTCAGCTCCTGAAAGAATCTTATATCTCAAGTGGTCTTGTCTCTCTTCCAACCAAGACACACCTGGCAGGAATTCAGGAGAAATGGGCTTCTTCAGAGGTTAAGACTCTGTCCTACCCTAGTGGGTGATGTGAAGGCAGACATCTGATCTGCAGCTCTTCATCTGGCCTGCACCCACCAAACACTTGCCCTAGTTACTAACTTACCCCTAAATCAAGAACTCTGATGCACTTGCGGTGTTCCTTGCCTGAAAGCGTGTGGGGTATGAGGTGTGGGATGGGAGGACAGAATCATGTGCAAGAGAGAAGGGGCAGAGAAAGTTGAGGAGAGTAAGGGAGGCAGGAGAAAGCACAGCAGCTCCTCCAAGCCCAGGTCTCTGCCTTTGCCCCGTCCCATCTCCTGGGTGTTGAGTCTTCCTGGAATGAGAATTAATTGCCCAGGCTCAATTCCACACTCCTCAGAGCCTTTCAAATTGTCTCTTATTCTAATTGGATCCTGTGTGTTGCATCTCACCTCCCACCACTCCCCCAAACCCCATCAATCAAGACCCCTCAGCATCCCCTGATCCTTCCAACATCATGGCAGCCTTGTGGCCAACACTACTCTGGGTTTCTCCTGGTACTTAGGAGTCTCTATGGATTGGTTTATGTCTTTTTGACACCTGAAGTAAAGAATCAACTCAACAACATTTAAAGTGTGCGTCTCCTCCATGCCCTTTCAATCAGTGATAAATAACCATGATAATGATAGTACATGCTGACCCATCTGTCTCAGCCTCTTTCTCTTATAAGTGAGGCCACCATGTCGGTTAGCACTCCTTTCAATGGGGAGTTGAGCTGCTAAGACACTTCTATGCCTTCTTCGGAACAGATCTGGTCCTGTTCTCAGACTGTGGGGTTGGTTGTCAGTGGATCCCAGAGCCTTTGCTGTGAGAGCATGTGTGCACGCATGCCGAGTCACTTCAGTCGTGTCCAACTTCTTGCGACCCTATGGACTGTAGCCCACCAGGCTCCTCTGTCCATGGGATTTCCCAGGCAAGAATACTGGAGTGGATTTCCATGCCCTCCTCCGGGGATCTTTCTGACCCAGGGATCGAACCCACGTCTCTTATGCCTCCTGCACTGGCAGTTGGGTTCTTTACCTCTCGCACCACCTGGGNCCCTATGGACTGTAGCCCACCAGGCTCCTCTGTCCATGGGATTTCCCAGGCAAGAATACTGGAGTGGATTTCCATGCCCTCCTCCGGGGATCTTTCTGACCCAGGGATCGAACCCACGTCTCTTATGCCTCCTGCACTGGCAGTTGGGTTCTTTACCTCTCGCACCACCTGGGAAGCCCATAAGAGCATGTGAGCCAGTTAATTCAGATTCAAATGCAAGCGGTCAAAGTGTGCCCACAATCTCCCTCTCCCATCTCTGAGATGCTCCCTGGGGGCGGCCAATACACAGCACAGGGTGGGGTCTTCACTTTCAGCACCACCTTCTCCTGCCTCCACTGCATCTCAACATCACTGTCCGAGAAAGGAATCCAGCCATCCCCCTCCACAGCCCACAGAAAGGAGGAAGTGAGAGGCAGCGTTCACCTTTCTGAACCCCACTGAGAATCTGGCACCACATCTGATCCTTCCACATTCATCGATTCCACTGGTCCTTGCCTCAATTCTGCTCCAAATATTACAAGGCTATCCACATTTTAAAGATAAGAAAACTGAGGCTGAAGAGGCCTGTAACATACATGGAAATCCATGGATCATATGGAGCGGAACTGAGATTTGCTTCCTAGTCAGTCCTGCCCAGAGACAAGGCTCTTTCCACCAGACCAAGGAGGCCTCGGCTGCAGGTCATTTGTGGAATTAAAAATTGTCACTTACAGACACTCAGAGCCATCAGCAGGATCATTGCTTTGCCACAGGCCAGCACCCGGGAAGTCACTGCAGCTGACATTTGGCTGCAGAGGTTCCCTGTGACCCACTCCGTCCCCACTGGCCAGTGCTTGGCCTGGCTGCCTTGCCTAGTGCCTTGCCTGGCTCCACTTCCTGGAGCTGCGTGCGACTTCCACACGGGGTCTCAGGGGACCTGCACCAACTGTGCCTATGCTGGTAGCCCAGCCCTCCTGCACCTCCACCTGCTGTGCCTGACCCCCCAGCTGCCCTTCCCGTCCACCCCTTCATCCTCCCACCTGGAGCCACAGCTTAGTTACAACAGTGTTCCCCAAGACACAGTCAAGTCAATCACCAGCTCCTCCCCAGTGAGTATGTGTGGAGACAGAGAAAGAGAAAGACAGACAGACAGGCATGCAGACCGACTGGGGAGCTCTGGGCTGGACTTCAAAACAGATGGAAGGACTAATTTAAAATCTCGAGATTCCTAGATCACAGCTTGGTACTCAGGTACTTGGTACTTGGTACTCCTTTCCCTCTTGTGATGCAGGAATCACTGCTGAACATCTACCTTTTTCAATGTCTCCATTCTATCTGTGGAGATTCTATGGAGAAGGAAATGGCAACCCACCCCAGTACTCTTGCCTGGAATATCCCATGGACCGACAGAGAAGCTGGTGGGCTACAGTCCATGGGGTCACAAAGAATTGGACACGACTGGGTGACTTCACTTCACTTCATTCTATCTGTAACCTGCCAACTCCCTATGGAACAAGCTGGTATAGGATCTGAATTGAGTAGAATCTAGGTGGGGGTGTGGACTTGAAAACTGTTAGTGAGCAACTCTAAGTCAAGCATTAGGCTTTTTCCATCCTCCTTCCAGGTAGTGGTCTTTATCATGCATTACTCCGTGCAACTTTGTTAAACCCAAGTACAGCTCTGGCTCCAAGCCTACCAGCTTGGTACCTGCATTAGTTTCCTATTTGCTGTTTTAACAATTCACCACCTATTTGTATGCATGCTAAGTCACTCAGTCGTATTCAACTCTTTGAGACTGTAGCCTGTCAGGCTCTTCTGTCCACAGGAATTCTCTGAAATTCCTGGAATGGGTTGCCATGCCCTTCTCCAGGGGATCTTCCTGACCCAGGATCAAACCTGTGTCTGTTACGTCTCCTATACTGGGAAATGGGTTCTTTACCATTGGTGCCACCAGGGAAGCCCATCACATATTTGGTGGCTTTAAATAGCACAGACTTATTATCTTACAGTTCTAGAGGTTAGAAGATCACATGAGTGGGCAGAACTATGCTCCTTCCTAAGATGTGGAGGAGAATTGCTTCCTTGTCTTTGCCCACAGTCCTTGGCTTGTGGCCCCCTCTTCAATCTCTTCCCTCTCTCTTCTTCTCTCATTCTCTTCCTCCCTCCTACTTTCCTGTGTGGTTACACTGGGCTCACCTAGGTAATCTCCCCCATGCAAGTTTCCTAACTCAACTCCACATGCAATGGCCTCATTGTCTTGTAAGGTAGCATACTCACAGGTTCCAGGATAAGAACATGGGCATTTGGGGTCCAGCACAATACCCATAGCGGGGCTTCCCTAGTGACTTAGTGGTACAGAATCTTCCTGTCAATGCAGGAGACATAAGAGATATAGGTTTGATCTCTGGCTTGGGAATATCCACTGGAGGAGAGCATGGCAATCCACTCCAGTATTCTTGCCTGGAGAATCCCAAGGCAGAGAAGTGTGGAGGGCTATATTCCATAGGGTTGCAAACAGTAGGACACGGCTGAAGCAACTTAGCACGTACACACACACATACAATACCCTAAGTGCCATAGCCCACAGAGGGCCCTATGGACCCACAGGGCAGGAACTGTATCTTCTAAAGTTGTGTATCTCACAGGACTTTGTCCTTGATGGTTATTTGACATGTAGTTATTGGATAAACCAATGGATAGTGTGTGAACTAAACTGTGTCCTTTCATATCCCCTAGCTTCCCTGGTGGCTCAGACAGCAAAGCATCGGCCTGCAATGCAGGAGACATGGGTTCGATCCCTGGGTCAGGAAGAGCCCATAGATAAGGAAATGGCAACCCACTTCAGTACTCTTGCCTGGAAAATCCCATGGACCAAGGAGCTTGGTAGGCTACAGTACATGGGGTCCCAAAGAGTCTGACATGACTGAGTGGCTTCACTTTCATAACCCTATAAGGTCAGAATGTGACCTTACTTAAACACATCATTTTTTCAGAAGTTATCAAGGTAAAATGAGGTCATGGAGTGAACTATAATCCAATAAGGTTTTATCTTATAAAAAAGGACATAGACACACACAGGACTCCTCTATATCTACAAGTCAAGGAGGCGTGGAACATATTCTGCTTCCTCAGTCCTCATAAAAATTGAACACCTGGAATGTCTACTGCTGAAGTCACCCAGCTTGCAGTGCTTGTTACTACAGCCCTAGCAAATGATTGCAGATAGTAAAACTAATTTGCTAGCGTCCTGGTACACTGCTGCCTAGCGTCCTGCTGCAGGGTCGGGGGTACTGAGTGCAACAGTGCACGCACAGGACCTTTTGAAGGAGGTCCCCACTATGTTCCTTACCCCCGCCATAGTTTGGCCTCAAGTCAAACAACAGGGAGGGAAAACAGCCACGCCCATCAACAGAAAATTGGATTAAAGATTTACTGAGCATGGCCCCTTCCATCAGAACAAGACCCAGTTTCCCCCTCATCAGTCTCTCCCATCAGGAAGCTTCTTACTCTTAACCATCAGAGGGCAGAGAGAATGAAAACCACAATCACAGAAAACTAACCAAACTGATCACATGGACCAAAACCTTGTCTAACTCAATGAAACTATGAACCATGCCATGTAGGGCCACCCAAGACGGATGGATCATGGTGGAAAAATCCCGACAAAACATGGTCCACTGGAGAAGGAAGTGGCAAACCATTTAGTATTCTTGCCTTGAGAACCCCATGAACAGTAATGAAAAGGCAAAGATAGGACACCAAAAGATGAACTCCCCAGGTGGGTAGGTTCCCAATATGTTACTGGAGGTCAGTGGAGAAATAACTCCAGAGAGAATGAAAAGACGGAGCCAAAGCAAAAACAACCCCCAGTTGTAGATGTGACTGGTGATGGAAGTAAAGTCCGACGCTGTAAAGAACAATATTGCATATGAACCTGGAATCTTAGGTCCGTGAACAAGGAAAATTGGAAGTGGTCAAACAGAAGATGACAAGAGTGAACATCAACATTTTAGAAATCAGTGAACTAAAATGGACCATTATATCTACCACTGTGGGCAAGAATCCCTTAGAGGAAATGGAGTGGCCATCATAGTCAACAAAAGAATCCAAAATGCAGTACTTGGAAGCAATCTCAAAAGCAACAGAATGATCTCTGTTCACTTCCAAGGCAAACAATTCAATATCACAGTAATCCAAGTTTATGCCCCAACCAGTAATGCTGAAGAAGCTGAAGTTGAACAGTTCTATGAAGTCCTACAATATCTTCTAGAACTAACACCCCCCCCCCCAAAAAAAAAGATATCCCTTTCATTATAGGGGACAGGAATGCAAAAGTAGGAATCAAGAGATACTTGGAGTAACAGGCACATTTGGCCATGGAGTACAAAATGAAGCAGGTCAAAGGCTAATAGAGTTTTGCCAATAGAACACACTGGTCATAGCAAACGCTCTGTTCCAACAACACAAGAGAAGACTCTACATATGGACATCACCAGATGGTAAATACCAAAATCAGATTAATTATATTCTTTGCAGCCAAAGATGAAGAAGTGCTATACAGTCAGCAAAAACAAGACCAGGAGCTGACTATGGCTCAGATCATGAACTTCTTATTGCCAAATTCAGACTGAAATTGAAGAAAGTAGGAAAAACCACTAGACCATTCAGGTATGACCTAAATCAAATCCCTTGCAATTATACAGTGGAAGTGAGAAATAAGATCTGACAGACACAGTGCCTGAAAAACTATGGACGAAGGTTCGTGACATTGTACAGGAGGCAGAGATCAAGACTATCCCCAAGGAAAAAAAATGCAAAAAGGCAAAATGGCTGTCTGAGGAGGCCTTACAAATAGCTGAGAAAGAAAGAGAAGCTAAAGGCAAAGGAGAAAAGGAAAGATATACCCATTTGAATGCAGAGTTCCAAAGAATAGCAAGGAGAGATAAGAAAGCCTTCCTTAGTGATCAATGTGAAGAAATAGAGGAGAACAATAAATTGGGAAAGACTGGAGATCACTTGAAGAAAATTAGAGATACCAAGGGAACATTTCATGCAAAGACGGGTACAATTAAGGACAGAAATAGTATGGACTAACAGAATCAGAAGATATTAAGAAGAGGTGGAAAGAATACACAAAAGAACTGCACAAAAAAGAGCTTCATGACCCAGATAACTGCCATGGTGTGATCACTTACCTAGAGACAGATATCCTGGAGTGTGAAGTCAACTGGGCCTTAGGAAGCATCACTACAAACAAAGCTAGAGGAGGTGATGGAATTCCAGTTGAGCTATTTCAAATCCTAAAAGAGGATGCTGTCAAAGTATTGCACTCAATAGGCCAGCAAATTTGGAAAACTCAGCAGTGGCCACAGGACTGGGAAAGGTCAGTTTTCATCCCAACCTCAAAGAAAGGCAATGCCAAAGAATGCTCAAACTACCGCACATTTGCACTCCTCTCACACGCTAGCAAAGTAATGCTCAAAATTCTCCAAGCCAGGCTTCAGCAATACGTGAACTGTGAACTTCCAGATGTTCAAGCTGTATTTAGAAAAGGCAGAGGAACCAGAAATCGCATTGCCAACATTAGAAATACATCTACTTCTGCGTTACTGACTATGCCAAAGTCTTTATGTGGAGCACAACGAACTGTGGAAAATTCCTAAAGAGATGAGAATACCAGACCAGCTGACCTGCCTCCTGAGAAATCTGTATGCAGGTCAAGAAGCAACAGTTAGAACTGGACATGGAATAACCGACTGCTTCTGAATCAGGAAAGGAGTATGTCAGGGCTATATATTGTCATCCTGATTATCTAATTTATATGCAGAGTATATCATGCGAAATACCAGGCTGGATGAAGCACAAGCTGGAATCAAGATTGCTGGGAGAAATATCAATAATCTCAGATATGCAGATGACACCTCCCTTATGGCAGAAAGTGAAGAATAATAAAGAGCCTCTTGATGAAAGTAAAAGAGGAGAGTGAAAAAGTTGGCTTAAACTTCAACATTCAGAAAACTAAGATCATGGCATCCGGTCCCATCACTTCATGGCAATTAGATGGGGAAACAACGGAAACAGTGACAGACTTTACTTTCTTGGGCTCCAAAACCACTGCATTGGAGTAGGAAATGGCAACCCACTCCAGTATTCTTGCCTGGAGAATCCCAGGGATGGGGGAGCCTGGTGGGCTGCCGTCTATGGGGTCACACAGAGTCAGACACGACTGAAGTGACTTAGCAGCAGCAGCAGCAAAACCACTGCAGATAGTGACTGCAGCCTTGAAATTAAAAGACGCTTGCTCCTTGGAAGAAAAGCTATGACAAACCTAGACAGCATTAAAAAGCAGAGACATTACTTTGTCAACTAAGGTCCGTCTAGTCAAAGCTTTGGTTTTTCCAGTGGTCATGTATGAATGTGAGAGTTGGACTGTGAAGAAAGCTGAGCGCCGAAGAATTGATGCTTTTGAAGTGTGGTGTTGGAGAAGACTCTTGAGAGTCCCTTGTACTGCAAGGAGGTCCACCAGTCCATCCTAAAGGAAATCAGTCCTGAATATTCATTGAAAGGACTGATGCTGAAGCTGAAACTCCAAGCTGGCCACCTGATTCGAAGAGCTGACTTTTTTGAAAAGACCCTGATGCTAGGAAAGATTGAAGGCAGGAGGAGTAAGGGACGACAGAGGATGAGATGATTGGTTGGCATCACTGACTCGTTGGACATGAGTCTTAGTAAGCTTTGGGATTTGCTGCTGTCCAGGGAAGCCTGGTGTGCTGCAGTCCATGTGGTCACAAAGAGTCTGACATGATTGAGCAGCTGAACTGAACTGAGCTGGTATGTTGAAAGTAAGATTTAAAACAAAGGAAAAAAAAAAAGGAATCTGCCAGAAAGTTCTGTGCCACCAGAAATATTTCACACTGAAAATTTCAACTCACTCCAGTATCCTTGACTGGAGAATCCCCAGGACAAAGGAGCCTGGTGGGCTACAGTCCATGGAGTCAAAAAGAGTCAGACACAATTGAAGCAACTGAGCATGCACGTGGGATGTTCTGGAAGGAATTTGCTTCAGAAGAAATTAGTTCAGGGTCATTTTACTAGAAATAGGCTAAGTATCTGCTGGAGGCCACCAATACTATGGGTGTTGAAAATTTTGATGTCCACGCCCAAAGCTGACCCCTCTCACTGTGCTGCCAGTGTGTTTTTTAAAGCCAATGAAGGGTCTTAAACTTAAAATGGCCTCTCATTTCTCATCTTACATACCAATTATGGGGAATTACTTACCGGTCAATTACGGGGGAAATAATATAATTAGCTTCCCTCCACCCAGAGCTCATTACCCAGCGCATCATTTAGATAACTGCGTTCACGCATGCGCAGCCCATCTCCAGCCCGCCTTCCCCAGACCGCGGGGAGGCAGGCAGTGAGCGCGATCCAGTGACAGCTGCAAGGCAGCCTCTGGGAATGAAACATTTTAGCACTTCATAAATTTCTAACAAGGTTTCAAATTGCCGGCGTTTCCCTCCGCTCCGCTTTGTCAAGGAGCGAAAGGGAGGGGAAAAAAGACTAATTAAATCTACAGTGAGAAAAAGCTACTGGTAAGATTGCTACTTGTTAAAAATAATGAACTGTTAGGATGAGTTTGCAAAGTCATGTGAAATTCTTCCAATTTCCCCCATACATAAAAATAACACAATATGTCCCTCTAATAGTATATGCATTGAGTATATGTGGCTGTATACTCGATGTAGATACTTTCTTTCATATATATCAAAGAATTAAATACATATCAGAACAGTATATCTGATCCACGACATTTCTAAACCTAATGGAAGGTAACACATGATAAAGTGACCAGTGAGAGACTGTGTAACAGTACTTCGATATGAACATTAAGGCTTGATATCATTTATAAAGTGGGTCACTGCAAATTCTTTTTCCGTATGATTTTTATTGCAAGAAAAATTATCACAGGTGAGGCATCAAATAGAAAAACAGCCTTGAAAAGCTTCTGAAACAACAGTTTCCAAGTTTTGATCACCACTGTGAATTTTTTAAAACAAAAACAGTAATATAACCCTCAATTCTTTCACTCTTGTTTAAGATACTCAACTGAGGGATATGCAAAACTGATGGGGGGCGGGGGGTGGGGGAGCACTGGAGAGGGAAAGGAAATAATTCTCAAAGATATTTCATTGTCAACCAAAAAAATATGTTAGGTGTTCGGTGGGAGGGGTGAGTCCAGAAAAATAAAAGATAAAATTTTAAAGAATTCTACTCTGAGAAAAGCAATATGCATTCCTATTTCTATTAGCATACATGAGTAACTGCAACTGCCTTCAGCCTGTAGGTGTTTTCCATAATAACTCTTCAGTATGAGATACAGGGGATGGAGTTGGATATGTGGATAGAATAGGGCAAAAGCTAGGGCACTGAGAAGCCTGCCAGTAACTCGGGGTGCAGATCCCTTTGAGCCAAGCGCACGGCCAAGCACAAAGCAGGTCCCGGACAAGGAGCGGCTGCTGCACGGGGATGATCCGTGCTCTCTGCCCCCACCCACTGCACGCCTGACGCCCCTGGCACAGGCCTGTTTCACCTGATGCCTGCTTTCTTTCTCAGCCAGAGAAGGGTGACCTTTCGGATGACATATATAAAGAAGCTTCTGCAGCTAGGATGGGAGGGAAAATGCAAGGAACGTGCACAAGGGAAAATAAACAGTCCTTAAAGTATTGGCTAGCTGACATTCAGAACAGCGACCTCAGGACTGGAAATCTGACAAGGACTTCTGGCAAATTTCAGATGCAAATGACCACTTGGTATTAATTTCAGCCTTGCTCATGTTTGGTCCATCATGGCTAATTGGCGGGATGAACTGCCAGTTCTGCTGACGGCGGCCCCGACTGACATTTGAGGTTGTCTGAGTGCCAGAACCCACAGTCACTGGATGGTGCCAGTCTGCCAATTAAGATCCTTGGTACCTCGCTTGCCTCCCCCTCCCTCCCCAGTCCCTTCTTCTTTCCCCCTCCCTCTCTCCTTCTCTCTCTCCTTGTGTGTATGTGTGTGTGGTTTTACCAAGAAAATCGATCACATATTTATTTTTTCTACACATGCAGAGGCTTGGTAACATGGGCAAAAAGAGAAAAAAAACTCAAGAAAAATAAAGCATAATTAAGTGGAAAGGTATTCATAATACATTCCAATGTTGACTAATAACAGTGAACAATGTAAAAGTTATCCTATAGATTCATCCAGGCTTTTAACACATAGGCTTTGACTTCACTAAAGAAAACAAGGTCACCCCAAGCCGCTCTGCACCCAGATTACAGATCGGGGCCACTAAGGGGGGCCCACTTACCTGCCCCATTGTTTTATGGTGACACTCCCTAGGGGGGCTGCAGTGTGATCTTTCTGAGCACATCATAACTTACATTTGTCCTACTGGTTTATGCAAATGTACAAATTTCATGGGCATCATCTAATCTAATGCTTGCCACAATTACATCACCTTGTCTTCCACTAACAGAAATGATTGCTCTCCATCTCTACTGACAATTCTTACAGGGCATAACCAGTAAGGACAAAACTAGTGACCAGCCAGCATCTAGGCTTAATGAATGAACTTGACCTGAGTTTATTCTCATCGAACACAATTCCCACCTCCAGGTGTTTAGAAGTTTCATCAAACATCACACGAAGGTCTTTTCCTGGTAAATTTAGAAACCCATCTGTTGCTAGAAGCCCTGATGCACTTTGATCACCAGATTGTAAATGTTTCACAGTAAAAGCAGGCTTCCCAAGGAACTTGTTGCTTATAATCAATGAAGCCACAGCTCACCAGGAACAGAAGTTGAGAGCGCTGAACGTTGAGCATGACCTGGGAGTATGGAGGAGCTTATGGTGAATAGGGGCTTCCCAGGTAGCTCAGTGGTAAAGAATCTGCCTGCCAATGTAAGAGATGCAGGAGACATGGGTCAGAAAGATCCCCTGGGTCAGAAAGATCCCCTGGAGAAGGAAATGGCAACCCACATCATTATTCTTGCCTGGAAAATCCCATAGACAGACAAGCCTGGTGGGCTATCATACGTAGGGGTGCAAAGAGTTGGACATAGCCGAGTGACGGAGAAGACACACAAGCATGGAGAGTGAAGAAAACTGCTGTTTTTCTTTGCAAAAGGAAGTGGAGGTCTATGAGGGATACAGCTTAAGTTATCTTCAGGGAGACATTATCCGAGAGACTGACATTAAGCCTAGCAATTAAAGACCTCCTTCGATGTCAAGGTGAGGTGTTTGGGGGCTATAAAATTAGACCCATTTCTCCAGGGTAGTTGGGGATACTTGTTCATGTTAACTCACCTGACTGTCCATGTTAGACACTCAGGGATCCTGCCCCTGCCCTCTGTAGCCCCATCTAAGGCTTTGATTGACCGTTGAGTGTCAGATGCAACCTCCCCCAAACCCACAGCATTCCAGAACAGAGTGACATTTACATCTCTGTGATAAATTGCTTGCTTCTCTATAAATATTCTCCATGATTTGAACTTTCAGAGCAGAATATTCTAGAAAAGATGGTGTAGTATCTTAAATACTCCAACTCCATTCTCTTCTTAGGGAATGTGAACACTCTGGCAAGAGGATCAAGGGACATCAGTTATGAAAACTGGCCAATTGTGCTGCCTCAGTGAAGCAGAAGAGGGTGAGCCCTGCATCCCCAGAGCACAGAAGATGAGTGTAAGCAGCACATGTCAGGCAGTGAAAATGCTACAGACGTGGGATGAAGCACAAGCTGGAATCAAGATTCAGTGCACTTTAGTCTCTCAGTCATGTCCAACTCTTTGCAACCCCATGAACCACAGCACACCAGGCTTCCCTGTATAGCACCAACTCCCGGAGCTTACTCAAACTCATGTCCATTGAATGGTGATGCCATCCAACCATCTCAGCCTCTGCCATCCCCTTCTTCTCCTGCAATCTTTCCCAGCATCAGGGTCTTTCCCAATGAGTCAATTCTTCATATCAGGTGGCCAAAATATTGGAGTTTCAGCTTCAGCATCAGTCCTTCCAATGAATAGTCAGGACTGAGTTCCTTTAGGATGGACTGGTTGTATCTTCTTGCTGTCCAAGGGACTCTCAAGAGTCTTCTCCAACACCACAGTTCAAAAGCATCAACTCTTTGGCATGCAGCTTTCTTAATAGTCCAACTCTTACATTCATACATGACTACTGGACAAACCATAGCTCTGACTAGATGGACCTTAGTTGGCAAAGTAATGTCTCTGCTTTTTAATATGCTGTCTAGGTTGGTCATAGCTTTTTTTCCAAGGAGCAAGCATCTTTTAATTTCAAGGCTGCAGTCACCAGCTGTAGTGATTTTGGAGCCTCCCAAAATAGTCTGTCACTGTTTCCATTGTTTCCCCATCTAATTGCCATGAAGTGATGGGACCAGATGCCATGATCTTTGTTTTCTGAATGCTGAGCTTTAAGCCAACTTTTTCACTCTCCTCTTTCACTTTCATCAAGAGGCCGTTTAGTTCTTCTTCGCTTTCTGCCATAAGGATGGTGTCATCTGCATATCTGAGGTTATTGATACTTCTCCCGACAATCTTGATTCTAGCTTGTGCTTCATCCAGCCTAGCATTTCTCATGATATACCCTGCATAGAAGTTAAATAAGCAGAGTGATAATATATAGCCTTGACATACTCCTTTCCTGATTTGGAACCAGTCTGTTTTTCCATGTCCAGTTCTAACTGTTGCTTCTTGACCTGAATACAGATTTCTCAGGAGGTAGGTCAGGTGGTCTGGTATTCCCATCTCTTTAAGTATTTTCCACAGTTTGTTGTGATCCACACAGTAAAAGGCTTTGGTGTAGTCAATGAAGCAGAAGTAGATGTTTTCCTGGAACTCTCTTGCTTTTTTGATGATCCAACAGATGCTGGCAATTTTATCTCTGGTTCCTCTGCCTTTTCTAAATCCAGCTTGAACACATGGAAGTTCACAGTTCATATACTGTTTAAGCCTAGCTTGGAGAATTTTGAGAATTACTTAGCTAGCATGTGAGATGAGTACAACTGTGTGGTAGTTTGAGCATTCTTTGGTATTGCCTTTCTTTGAGAATGAAAACTGACCTTTTCCAGTCCTGTGGCCACTGCTGAGTTTTCCAAATTTGCTGACCTATTGAGTGCGGCACTTTCACAGCATCATTTTTTAGGATTTGAAATAGCTCAACTGGAATTCCATCACCTCCACTAGCTTTGTTTGTAGTGATGCTTCCTAAGGCCCACTTGACTTCACTTTCCAGGATGTCTGGCTCTAGATGAGTGATGACACAATGGTGGTTATCTGGCTCATGAAGATCTTTTTTGTAAAGTTCTGTGTATTCTTGACACCTCTTCTTAATATTTTCTGTTTCTGTTAGGTCCATACCATTTCTGTCCTTTATTGTGCCCATCTTTGCATGAAATGTTCCCTTGGTATCTCTAATTTTCTTGAAGGGATCTCTAGACTTCCCCATTCTGTTGTTTTCCTCTTTCTTCACATTGATCACTGAAGAAGGCTTTCTTATCTCTTCTTGCTATTCTTTGAAACTCTGCATTCATATGGGTATACTGTTCCTTTTCTCCTTTGTCTTTCTCTTCAGTGGAATCAAGTTTGCTAGGAGAACTATCAACAACCTCAGATATGTAGATGGCATCACCCTTATGGGAGGAATCAAAGAGAAACTAAAGAACTTTTTGATGAAGGTGAAAGAGGAGTGAAAAAGCTGGCTTAAAACTCAACATTCAAAAAGCAAAGAGCATGGCATCCTGTCCCATCACTTCATGGCAAATAGATTGGAAACAATGGAAATAGTGACAGACTTTACTTTCTTCAGCTCCAAAATCACTCCAGATGGTGACTGTAGCCATAAAAGTAAAAGACACTTGCTCCTTGGAAAAAAAGCTATGACAAACCTAGATAGCATGTTAAAAAGCAGAGACGTTACTTTGCCAACCAAGGTCCATCTAGTCCTATGGTTTTTCCAGTGGTCATGTATGGATGTGAGAGTTGGACTATAAAGAAACCTGAGCACTGAAGAATTGATGCTTTTAAACTGTGGTGTTGGAGAGGACTCTTGAGAGTCCCTTGCACTGCAAGGAGATCAAACTAGCCAATCCTAAAGGAAATCAGTCCTGACTGTTCATTGGAAGGACTGATGCTAAAGCGGAAGCTCCAACTTTGGCTACCTGATACGAAGAGCCAACTCCTTAGAAAAGACCNGTGTTGGAGAGGACTCTTGAGAGTCCCTTGCACTGCAAGGAGATCAAACTAGCCAATCCTAAAGGAAATCAGTCCTGACTGTTCATTGGAAGGACTGATGCTAAAGCGGAAGCTCCAACTTTGGCTACCTGATACGAAGAGCCAACTCCTTAGAAAAGACCTTGATGGGAAGGATTGAAAGAAGGAGGAGAGGGGACAACAGTGGATGAGACGGTTGGATGGCATCACCAACTCAGTGGACATGCATCTGAGCATTCTCTGGGAGATGGTGAAGGACAGGGAAGCCTGGCGTGCTGCAGTCCATGGGGTTGAAAAAAGTAGGACACAACTGAGCGACTGAATAACACCCCTGCAAAGACCCCCAAGTCCTAGGTGAGCCCCCTTCACTCTCCCCTGGAGACATGGTCTCACAGCCTTGTGTTTAGCTGAGCAGAACCCAGAGCTCTTCCTCAAGTCAAACCAAGAAACTCCATCTAAATTATACCCATCACCTTCCTAATATGTGAATGGTTACTTATTGGTCTTTTTATCACAAAACAAAAACACTCTATTCCTTCCAGTTTTTCAGTTTCTCCTCATATTTGCTGAAAGGTGAGAACCAAAGTTTGCATCGGCTTTCCATGCCGTTTCACCATCTCTTTTCTCTGCTGGCAGATTAGGGTCACGGTGTAAGGCATTGCATTGAGGCTCACAGCTCCAGTCCTAGGAGACTGTTAATTTACATGTAAGTACCTCTTCCTGGAATGACCCTGCACCAACTTCAGAATTTGCCCATAAGAACTTGTTACTGGGATTTCTCTGGCAGTCCAGTGGCTAAGACTCCTCGTTCCAGATGCAGGGGGCCCAGGTTTGACCCCTGGTCAGGGAGCTAAATCCCACAAGCCACAACAAAAATCAAAGATCCTGCATGCTGCAACTAAGACCTGATACAGACAAATAAATATTTTTTTAAAACCCTCATAATTTGAGTTTTTTCCATGCAGGAAATTAGAATATGGTGGTGTCAGTCACTGGTCTGGCCAATTAGGCCATGAAGCCCTATGCATCTTCTGGGTTGGGTAGCATGGTTGGGTATTCAGAAGAAGAAATAATAGCTAACACTCAATACCTGCAACTGGCCAGATGCTGCTCTGAACCTTTTGTAGTCACAAACTCATGAATTCTCACAGCAGCCCTATAGGAGGTGGTGTATTTATCCTTTTCCCCATTCTCTGGATGGGAAAACTGAGGCACAGAACTGTTAGGTAAGCTGCCCAAGCCATAGAGTTGATAAGAAATGGAACAGAGCTTCAAACCCTGAAATATGTAAGCCTGAGCACCACAGAATTGATGCTTCTGAGCTGTGGTGTTGAAGAAGACTCTTGAGAGTCCCTTGAACTGCAAGGAGATCAAAACAGTCAATCCTAAAGGAAATCAGTCCTGAATATTCATTGGAAGGACTGATGCTGAAGCTGAAGCCCCAATACTTTGGCCACCTGATGCAAAGAGCCACCTCATTGGAAAGATCCTGATGCTGGGAAAGACTGAAGGCAAAAGGAGAAGGGGGTAACAGAGGATGAGATGGTTAGATAGCATCACCGACTCAAGGGACATGAGTTTGAGGAAACCCCAGGAGACAGTGAAGGACAGGGAAGCCTGGTGTGCTGCAGTCCCTGGGGTCGCAAAGAGTCGGACATGACTTAGCGATTGAACATCAAATTAGGAAACCTTTTTCAGAGTTACTAAAAGCTGATAAAGCACAATAAACATGTTGGAGGCATAATTTCAGTGTACAAAATAAAAGAAGAGGTAGAAAGCAGCCAAGTTGAGGTGCACACGAGGACCTGGGAAGCCTTTTCTTCTGGAAACTCTCAGGAAGATTTAGCAGGGAAAAGCAGCCTTTGAAGGGAGGGGAATGGAATACACACAAGGCTGCCCGGAATGGGGTGAGGGTGACATCTCTCCTAGTTAGTGTGACTGCAGAGTCGCCAGGGAAACAGGGTGGGCAGGTGGGTGGATGGAGACTTTAGGCCTGAGGCAAGAGGAAACCGGCTGGTGAGGTGTCTGGAGTACAGCAGGGACAGAGGGGCTGTGATGAGAAAGGAGCTTTCATCAGTAGAAGAACCACGTGGCTCATTTTCCAGGAGCTCTTTGAGCACGTGCTGGGCTGTGTGTCCTTCAAGGACCTCCATGCCCGCTCAGCTGCTGTCATGATGCCGTTATGAACTGAGACAGAGACTAGATAGGGGAGCAGGCAGTACCGGGAACTGGAAGGACTGAAGGGCATCTCAGAGAACAGCATGCCTTTTGCAATTTTTCTGAAAGCTGGAGTTCTGAAAGTAGAGCTCCTTGAAGATGAGTGCCGTGCTGCTCCCTGGGACCATGAATAAGTTACCTCTCGGCACCAATACTGGCTGAGACAGGGAGCCTCCTTAACCCCTGTTCTGCCAGATCCCCTCCCCCCACGGCTGATGGAAGCTACACCAGCACTTGCTATGCCTGCCACCACTGTCCCTCAGTGTCTGGTTCTTTTCTATCCAAACTGCACCTCTAAGTGAATCAAGCACAAGCTAAACAAAGTATGAAGATATGATGTGGAAGCCAGAGCAATACATTTTTATTATCAGTTACTTGGGTAAAATTCTAACGCCAATTTGATTTCTGATGCCATCATTACTGCATCAAAAACTAGTTTTGATTTGGAAAGGCATTTCCAAGGAGGTACCACGAAAACACAACCTAAGATAGCCAGATGACTTCATTTTACATGCTTGTTTTATTTCCACAGAAAATGCATGTGTTGCACACAATGAAGAGGAAGAAATATCAGAGACTGGAGCTTATGTTGTCATCTTTACGTGAATGTTCTTTATTATTTAATAAAATGTGACCATGTTAATGGGAAAGAGGCCATGAAAAAAATATTCATTCTTGCCACATGAGCTGGTAACCACAAAATAAGATGGATTGGAAGTCATACAGAATTTTTGTAAGAACTGATACTATGTCCTGTTGTATCAATACATAACATTTCTTGTTATGAAATGTTTTGTGAGTGATGGATGAGAAAACAGCACAGTGCTTATCGCCTGTCCCCTTCTTCTAAGGTAAATGTGCTTCAGATCCACATCCCACACCATCAGCTGGTCCTGCTTCCGTATGGAGCTCCCCCAGTTCCTGAGACTGCCTCAGTGCTCCCTTGCCACAGCCCTGCCCCTCCCCCGGGGCATCTCCAGCCAAGTCCCCTGCACTTCTCTGCATCATGTGACTCCCCTCCCTCACCCCAGTTGCAGAGAACTGGAGGAGTGGTGGGCATCTGAGGAGCTGCACAACATAGTTTCCATGTGGGTGGCTCCTGTCATGCAAAGTGGTCACCACTCATCATGCAACAGGACCAACAGGGAGTTCCACAGCCTCACCTGATTGGGATCAAGAAACACTGGCATAGTCTCATCTCTTCTTGGCAAATAGATGGGGGAAAAGTGGAAAACAGGGTCAGATTTTATTTTCTTGGGCTCCAGTTTTATTTTCTTGGGTGGACGGTGACTGCAGCCAGAAAATTAAAAGATGCTTGCTCCATGGAAGAAAAACCATGACAAGCCTACACAGCATATTAAAAAGCAGACGCATCACTTCGTCAACAAAGGTCTGTCTCCTCAAAGCTATGGTTTTTCCAGGAGTCATGTAAGGATGTGGGAGGTGGATCATAAAGAAGGCTAAGTGCCAAAGAATTGATGCTTTCTAATTGTGATGTGGGAGAAGACTCTTGAGAGTCTGTTGGAGATCAACGGAGACCAAACCAGTCAATCCTAAAGAAAAATCAACCCTGAATATTCATTGGGAAGACTGATGCTGAAGCTGAAACTCCAATACTTTGGCCATCTGAAGAGAAGAGCTGACTCATTAGAAATGACCCTGATGCTGGGGAAGATTGAGGGAAGGAGGAGAAGCGGGTGGCAGAGGATGAGATGGCTGGATGGCATCACTGACTCAATGGACATGAGTTTGAGCAAGCTCCAGGAGACGGTGAAGGACAGGCAAGCCTGCTGTGCTGCAGTCCATGGTGCAGTAAGGAGTCAGACATGACTTGGAGACTGAACAACTGGCATACAAGAAGCTGTGCTACCCAGCACTGGGCCCCTTTCCCAAGCTGGTTCACCTGACTCCTAGCGGCTCCAAGTGTCAGCACCTCATGCCTCTCACAGGCACCTCACTCCTCTCCCTGCCCCAAGAAATCCTTTGCAAAGGAGAACCAGCTCACCCCACTCCTGCCCGGCAGCCCAGTCAGTAACTGGTGAACCCAGGCTTCAGACAGTGCTGCCCCTGCTACAGGGGACACGAGTCCTGCAGGAGGACACTATGCTCCAGAGCTCTCCTGCGAGGTCAAGTTGAGTCCAGTCTCTGGCTGAAACCATCCCTGACTCACCTGGCCCCTCTCATAGCCCTGCAAGCCCTTGCACAAGAATCCCCTTCTCCCATTCTGCTACTAGAACCAACTGCAGTAGTTTCCCCAGGCTGCTGTGACAAGTGACCACAGACTAGGTGGTGGGGGAGAAGGTTAAAACAATAGGAAGTAACTCTCTCACAGCCTGGAGAGCAGAAGTCTGGAATTAGGGTACAGGCAGGGTGGGTATTTTCTGGAGGCTTGAGGAAGGAATTTTCATGCCTTCCCTGGCTCCTGGTGTTTCCCAGCCATTCTTGGAAGTCCCTGGCAGGCGGCTGCATTCTGCCAATATCTACCACCCTTTTCACACAGCTTCCTCTCTCTGTGTCTCTGGGCCCAAAACTCCCTCTGCTTTCCCTCTATATAAGTTATCAGATTTAAACTCCACCCTAAGTCCATGATGGCAACATCTCTAGAGGTTTCCTAGGTCTGGAGATCCTATCTTCAAACAAGGTCCCATGTCCTGAGGTTCTAGGCGAACACAAATTCTGGGAATACTTCAACCCACTACACCAAAACTAAGACAACTGAGCAAAGTACCTCCAACCCAGGGTTAGCAAGAGAAGGCATGGGTCCCCCATCTTCACTCCAACTCCACAGAAAGGTATGTTGAGCTAGCATGCTCTGATGGACATCAATAACCTCCAACCCAGGGTTAGCAAGAGAAGGCATGGGTCCCCCATCTTCACTCTGACTCTACAGAAAGGTATGTTGAGCTAGCATGCTCCGATGGACATGCAGTGAGGCTGTGAATTCCAGGGAGGTCCCCTCCATGCTGCTGTTCTTCTATTAATGCAAGTATAAGAGCAATCGTGCATACAAGGGGAGAAACAGGTGAGAGGGGCCCAAGGGTGGGTCTGTTGGCTGCCAGCTGTTTGCAGCAGTTGTTTGGGGAGGATGGATGCCAGCACCTCGGAGCCTTGGGGATGCACTGGAAGCTGGGATCAGGTGCACCCCCAATAGGAAGGAAGTCATTGGTCCCATAGGAGGCTAAAGTTGGTTGAGCATGGCCTGGCCCCCCATACACACACTGGGAGAAGTGCCAACTGAGACTCTGTCCGGCTGGCAGGAGAGACTCCCAGAGCCCCATCAGGCAACTGTGGTTTTACACCACACCTGACAAAGACATCAGCCTGGGACCTGGTGAGGGCGAGAGCCCTGCCATGTTCTACTCTTTCTCTCTGAGACTCTAATAAAAAATACAGAGTTAAAGAGCACCAAAGTGATAAAGAGAAAGAACAGGCATACTTGGCAATGGGCTGGCATTTTTCCCAGGCAAGAATACCTGCTCCAGGGGATCTTCCTGAAGTCGGAGGCGTGCAGGTAAAGCAGCCATGCCCATGACCTCTGAGTGAACAGTGGGAACCAGAGCACAACCTGCACAGAGCACCGCGTGCAGCCCTGCGCGTGCACACCAGGGGCCAGTGAGACGACACGGGCTCTAGGATCGCCGGGAGCCTCAGTAGCCTTCTAGTTCACAGATGGTCCACTTGCGCAACAGTTCCTTTTCTTCCTTGATACGTGGTCGTGTAGCTGAGGATCTTAACATGTTCACTTCCAATGGGTATTTTACAATAAACTCTCGTCCTTTTCAGTGACATGAGTCAGTCTTATTCTAGTGCACTGAAATGAGCCAACAGAATATCCCATCAAGTTAGGGGGATAAAATGAGTCCAAATATGTCCCCAAACCTTACACATAAAGCATCTTTATGCTGCAAGCCACATTAACCATTACTTAATATTTTTGTGTCTTTTAACATGTATGTGTGTATTCAGTCATGTAGGAATCTGTGAGCCCACCAGGCTCCTCTGTCCATGGAATTTTCCCAGGCAAGAATACCTGCTCCAGGGGATCTTCCTGACCCAGGGATCTAATCTGTGTATCTGGCATCTCCTGCATTGGCAGGTGCCCTTTACCATTGTGCCACCTGGGAAGCCCTGTCTCAGATGAAGTCTGAGACTCAGTTTAGTAGAACATCTTGCCATGATTACTCAGTAAGCTCAACTCACATCTTCTAAATGGCCTCAAAAAAAATCAGGCTGAGGTAGCCCTCCCAAGGTCCTTTGTTACTACTATCCACCTATATTCTTTATGCATTTGCTCACTTAGTGGAGACCAGGGAGTAAAATAGTGAGCAAAGTCATATATAATTATTATGGTGCTGATATTTATGGATTAGGTAGATGTAATCACGTGATCATGGAAACAAAATAAAAGTACATCTCTGAAAATAGTCTATAAAGGATATATGATGTTATGAGGCCATTTATGAGGGTAATTTTATCTATTCTGGAGTCAGGGGTTGAGAGGACCATAAGGAGAAAAAGGTCTTTTGGACAGAGAGGATAAGATGCATGCAAATTCCTGAAACACTAAAGGAAGCAGAAAGCGTACTGGAATCAGGGTGGAGCTTAACTTAAAACCAGGCTGAAAGTCCACCTGGGGAGAAAGCTATCCGGAAGCTTATGGAACTGAGGTAAGGATCTTGGTCTTTGTTCTAAGGGCAATCCGCATGCTTTAAGCAAGAGGTTAATATGATGAGACGAGTATTCTTTAAAAAAAAAAATCACACTGGGGTTTTAATTCAAGATGTCAGAATAAGTCAATTCACATTCCCTCTTCTCTGCCAAAGCTTCCTTCAAATAAGAGCAAATAGGCTATGAAAAAGAAAAAAATAGATCATTATGGCAAACAAAATGGAGTGATTAACAATCAGGAGATGTCAACAGATTCTGAAGAGCAGATCCCTCTCAGCAGAGAGCAGAGATGCTTGTTCCATGAGCCCTGACCACTTACTCAAACGTCCCACTTCCTTTTTGTACGTGCTCAACCATCAATATGAATAGATAGTCAATGTCCTCTAGATAGTCAAGGAACGCTCTCATGGTAAAAGAGAAATACCAAGATAAATACACATGAAAATGCAAACCCTGAATGAGACATAATTCAGAAAATGGAAGAAGGCATATTATTGCCATCATTATCTCTAATAAATACTCAGCAGGGAATTCTAGAAGAAAATTTATTTGTAAGAAATAGGAAAATAATGGAAACTACAAGAGATATTAAGAGAAATGAAGAACTAAATGAAAAGATCAGATGTACATCTAACTGGAACCTCAGGGATGTAAAAAATGAAAGAGAAGAAATAAAGTAACAGTAAAATTTTTTGGACTGACGTAAACATGGACCAACCTCCCCCCCCTCCCCACAAAGCTCAATATACTAAGTTAAATAAAAGGTAAAGGTTAGATTTTAAAAATCATGTTTAAGCACACTTGGATAAAAATATTACAGAACTCAAATACAAGGAGAAGATATTAAATGCAGCTGGAGAAAAAAAAGGGCAAATGATCTATAAAAAGGAAACAATTTAAATGAGAGCTGACATCCCAACTATTCCCATCAAATCCAGAGACAGGGATGTATTACCTTCAAAGGGTAGAAAGGAAATAACAGTCCATGTAGAAATATGTAGCCAGCAAAAGACTCATGAAAAGGATGAAATAAGAACAGTTAGAGATAAGAGAAACTGAAAGAGTATACTCCAAAGAGACCAGATATAAAGGAAACTCTAAAGAACGTACTTCAAGAAAAAGGAACAATGATCCCACAAGGATGGTCTGAGATCCAAGCAGGAATGAACAAATGAAACAAAACTATAGACAAATCCAAATAAATATCATCTGAGTCAGGTCCTAATAAGATAATGCCTAATTTCTGGATTTAAAAAAACAAAAAAAAAAACAAAAAACAAGAGCGTGCACTTCTTGAGATGAGTAATCAAAATTAATGTGGCTCCAAACCTGTCTCCAGCAGGCCACAGACCAGGTGGCTTACGAACCACAGAAACTTCGTTTCTCGAAGTTCTGGAGGTTGGAAGGGCAAGGAACCAGCACTCAGTGTCCAGTGAGGGGTCTCATTCTGGTTTATGAAAGGCACCTTCTCACTGTACCCTCACTTGGTGGAAGAGGTGAGGGAGCTCTCTGGCATTCCTTTATAAGGGCATTAATTCCATTTCTGAGAGCTCCACCCTCATGACCACATCACCTCCCAAAGGCCCTGCCTCTTAACACCATCACATCAAGCATCAGGTTTCAACAGAGGAATATTGGGTAGACAGAAACAGTTCACCGACAACACGTGTTTTGTTCTGTCTTTTGTCTTTCCCATGGAGGGAGGTGGCTAGGTTATTACTCGACTGTAAACTTTTGCTAATTTAAACGCACATGGTAAAATAGAAAACACAAGTCCTAAATAAGTAGGACAAAAAAAAGAAAAATTCACTCAACAAAGGAATAAAGGTGAAAGTATAAATACAATAAAGTCAAAAAGTAAGACAAGAGAATGAAATCCAATAGTCAGTCATCACAATGAATGCAAGCAGACTAAACTTGAGCTTGGATGATCCTAACCTAGCTTAATCAACCTCAAATATTCATTGAAAGGACTGATGCTTGAAACTGAAGCTCTAATACTTTGGCCACCTGATGGGAAGAGCTTGATTCACTGGAAAAGACTCCAATGCTGGGAAAGATAGAGGGCAAAAGGAGAAGGGACAGCAGAAGATGAGATGGTTGGATGCATCACCAACTCAATGGACATGAGTTTGAGCAAATTCCAGGAAATGATGGACAGGCAGCCTGGTGTGCTGTAATCCACGGGGTCAAAACCAACTGGACACAACTTAGTAACTGAATAACCACAACCCTAGTTTCAGAGACCAAACTATTGTTTTCAGGTATGAAGACTAACTTCCGAGTGTGATCATTTTCACAGGATTTTTTTTTTTAAGGAGGAAAAGATATTATTGGTTGAAATATGCAAAAGGTGAATGGAGAGATGAAAGACTACATGTCAGGATGTAACCTGAGTAAGTGATGATAAGCATATTAAATTGAACTTTTTGAGCATATCTTCAATTATGTCCATGGAATAAATTCTAAGGAAGAAAAATTTTGAGGTCAAACAGACACCAGTATTACTAATGTTTAATATGCATTGTCAAGTTTCCCTGTGGGAAGTTTGCACACTTGAATACTGTTACATATTTATCAATATTTTTGTTAAAGTTCCTGTTGCATTTTACCAAGGACAGGCACTGTTCTCATTCATAGAGGGTTGTTGTTCAGTCTTTAAGTAGTGTCTGACTCTGCAACCCCATGAACACCAGCAAACCAGGCTTCCCTGTCCTCCACTGTCTCCTGGAATTTGCTTAAATTCATGTCCATTGAGTTAGTGATGCCATCCAATCATCTCATCTTCTGCTGTCCCCTTCTCCTTTTGCCCTCTATCTTTCTCAGCATTAGGGTCCTTTCCAATGAGTTGGGTCTTTGCATCAGGTTGCCAAAGTATTGGAGCTTCACCATCAGTCCTTTCTATAGAGGGAATGAAACAGAAAAATCCCCTCATGCATCTACTATTCCATGTGTGGAGGGGAGGAAGACAAGTGGACTAAACAGTAAATCAAGAAATCATAATTTCAGATAAAATATCATGAGGAAGATAAGGTAGATGAGTTAATGGCAGTGACTTCACAGTGTGTAGTCAATGAAGGTCTCTTTGAGGCAGGACTTGATTGACCTGGAGGAGGAGCACCAGAGAGACAGCAGTGAAGGCTGTCCAGTGGAACTCAATGGATGTGGCCAGGAACAGAAAAATGCCCCTGTGGCCAGTGTGCAGTGAGGGAGAGGGTGCCGGGCTTTTCTTTCAAATAGATGACTAAGATTTACATATACACCCATGTCCATAAGGAGGGAGGGGGAAGACAAAGATAACTGAAGGTCAGATCAAGCCCATAAGTGTGCCTTCATTCACACAACATTGGGATCTCACCTTTAGTGAGCATTCTTATGTGCTTGGGACTTTATATACACCATCTCTTCAATTACAGGCTTCCCTGGTGGCTCAGACAGTCAAGAATTTGCCTGCAATGCAGGAGACTCAGGTTCAATCCCTGGGTCAGAAAGATCCCCTGGAGAAGGTCAGGGCAACCACTCCAGTATTCTCTCCAGGAGAATTCCATGA
>SJYX01020474.1:124904-137418 GCA_006410675.1 Oreotragus oreotragus
CAGAGAGGTAGAGCCTTGATGGGGCACAAACTACCTTTCTTGGTCACTACTAGGCAAAATATCATCTTCAACAAGCACAGATGAACCCCAAACTTCTTTAACTCATGCCAAGTCACTTCATTTGTGTCCAACTCTTTGCAACTCTATGGACTATAACCTTCCCCAGGCTTCTCCAGTAAAACCCATTCATTCAATTTTTTTTAATTGATAGCTTATTTTTTCTAATGTTCAGAGCAAAACTTTTTTAAAGTTCAGAAAGGTATAAATTAAGAGCAAAAATGTGCTTTTACACACCCAACCTGCAATCACACTCCTGAGTATATATCCAGAGAAAAACATGATCCAAAAGGATACACGCACCCCAGTGTTCACTGCAGCACTGTTTACAACAGCCAAGACATGGAAGCCACCTAGATGTCCATCCACAGAGGAATGGATAAAGAAGATATGGTACATGTATACAATGGACTATTACTCAGCCATTAAAAATAAGCAACGACACCATTTGCAGCAACATTGGTGGACCTAGAGATTATCATATTGAGTGAAGTCAGTCAGACAGAGAAGGAGAAACATCGTATGACATCCCTTCTATGTGGAATCTAAAAGGAAACGATACAAATGAACTTATTTACAAAACAGAAGGAGACTCACAGACTTAGAGAATGAATTATGTTCTCCAGGGGGATAAAGCAGGGGAAGGGATAGTTAGAGAGCTTGGGATGGACATGCACACATTGCTATATTTAAAATGGATAACCAACAAGGGCCTACTGCATAGCACATGGAATTCTGCTCAATGTTATGTGGCAGCCTGGATGGGAGGGGACTTTGGGGGAGAATGGAGAATGTGCACAGATCTACCTCATTCCTTGTAGTGACAATATGACATTTGATTTTATCATATGGATGTATCCTGTTTTGTATTACCAATATTTGCTGCATGAATATTGTTATTTATGTTTCTTATATGAGAATATCATAGAGTAAATTCCAAGTAGACAATTTATTGTGTGTTTCCATTTTGAATTTTGAGAGATACTGCCTCCTGAAAGGTTGCTCCAACAAAACTCCCACCAGAAGCTGTTCCCGTACCTAGATTACTGCAGTGGTACATTTCCATATTTGTCCATTTGGAAGATAAAACAGGCTATGATATTATTGTTTTGATTTCCGATTCTTTAACTACAAGAGGAGCTGAGTCCATTTTCATGTCCTTATCGGACATTCAGGTTGTGTCTTGGGTATCTGCATGTCCAGGTGCTTTGCTCATTTTTCTAGGGGGTTATTCATCTTGGTCTTATTCATTCTAAGCATTCCTTATAAAAGAATACAAGTATCCCTTTGTTATATGTCTTCCATGTTATTATTAGGAATATTTTCCCAGAATTCCATGTGCACAGTGATTTTATGCATGTGTGTGTGCTAAGTCACTTCAGTTGTGTCCGACTCTGTGCATCCCTATAAACTGTGGCCTGCCAGCCTCCTTTGTCCATAGGATTCTCCAGGAAAGAATACTGGAGTGGTTGTCATGCCCTCCTCCAAGGGATCTTTGTAACCCAGGGATCAAACTCACATCTCTTACATCTCCTGAATTGACAGGCAGATGTGTTACCACTAGCGCCACCTAGGATTTCATAATACTTATTAAATTGTAGGTAGTCTTGTAGTGTTTTCCTCTGACTAGTGAGTTTTTCTGTTGGAGAAGACTCTTGAGAGTCCCTTGGACTGCAAGGAGATCAACCCTGGGATTTCTTTGGAAGGAATGATGCTAAAGCTGAAACTCCAGTACTTTGGCCACCTCATGTGAAGAGCTGACTCATTGGAAAAGACTCTGATGCTGGGAGGGATTGGGGGCAGGAGGAGAAGGGGATGACCGAGGATGAGATGGCTGGATGGCATCACGGACTCGATGGACGTGAGTCTGAGTGAACTCTGGGAGATGGTGATGGACAGGGAGGCCTGGCGTGCTGCGATTCATGGGGTCGCAAAGAGTCGGACACGACTGAGCGACTGAACTGAACTGAACTGAACAATATATTTTTTAACACAAACATTTTTCTAGCACTTTTTTGGTTCACATTTTAGATAGAAATATTTATTTCATGTACAATTCATTTCTGCTTGAGAAGCAAGGTACAGACTCAGCTATATATTTTTTTTTTCCTAAATCATAATTACATTGTTGAACCAACTTCATTCACTGAAGATTCTTCCTTCCCTTGCCAATTTGAGCCGCCTGTAAAAGAAACCCCCACATGTGTTTGGACCTATATCTAAACATACTTCTATTCCATTTAACTGGTCCACATTTAAGACAAGCTGAATAATAGATACAAATCATTCAATTCCCACTTCATAGTTCCTTTTTTAGAAAACGTTTGTTTTCTCCTAAAAGGACTAGACTCTGATCAAATCATACTGCTTCCGTTTACTGGGTGTGATTCCAAGAATTCACACACGCATGCTCAGTTGTGTCCGACTCTTTGTGACCCCATGGACTGTAGCCCTCCAGGGTCCTCTGCCCATGTGATTTTTCAGGCCAGAATATTGAATATCATACTGAATATCATACCAATACTGAGGAATACCATTTCCTTCTCCAGGGCACCTTCCAGGCCCAGGGTTGGAACCCATGTCTCTTGAGTCTTCTGCATTGGCAGGTGAGTTTTTTTTACCACTAGCACCACCTGGGAAGCTTCCACTTAAGCATAAGCTATACGCCTCTCTACTTGGGTATTCTTATATATAAAATATTGGTATGAATAGAATACACTGCACTTAAAGCAGCTAGAACACAGCAGGTTAAAGAAGCACCCAATGTGTGTCCACCATTGTCATCATTATTCTGTTGACTGTGATTGATGCTGTTTGGTTGTGTGCATTTTGTATTAATTTTGAAGCTTTATATTTAGTTTTAGTTCTACTGGTTACATTTATAATTGTATTAATGTTAACGTTTTATTACTTCATTAGTGATTTCAAGCAGTATCCATTAGTTCTCTCTTAATTAGTCATATGTTTATTGAGTAGTGACGATGAGTGAGCACTGTTCTAGGCTACATTCAGATCTTCATTCATTTTAGGATTTTTTTTTTTCATTTCTGTGTGTACTTTATCTTCCTTTGGCCATCTGCTATTTTCCCAGTGGTATTAACCTCATACAGTTGTTGTATGCCCTCCGTCTTTGTGTGTGTGTGTGTGTGTGTGTGTGTGTGTGTGTGTGTGTGTGTGTGTGTCTGTTAGTAGTTCAGTCCTGTCCGACTCTTTGTTAACAAATGGACAGTTGCCTGCCAGGCTCCTCTGTCTACGGGATTCTCCAGGCAAGAATAATGGAGTGGGTAGCCATTCCCTTCTCCAGGGGATCTTCCCGACCCAGGAATTAAACCCAGGTCTCTTGCATTGCAGGCAGATTCTTCACCATCTGAGCCAATAGGGAAGCCCCCTTTGTCTTTATTTATTGTTGTTGTTCAGTTGCCCAGTCATGCCTGACTCTTTGTGATCCCAGGAAGCACTCCAGGCCTTCCTGTCCCTTCTGTGCTTATACTTATCTGTAGTTGATTTATTTTTGTGATTATCTTAGGTATTTGTTCTATTCACATAACAAATACTATACCTATCATGTGCCATCTGAATGACTTAGTTTTCATAAGTATCTGTTTTTCTTCCTAAGTCTTAATTATTAGTTTGGAAAGACGGTTAGTTTAGTTCTTATCCTGTTTTTAATAGGCATAACTATTTTTTAGCTTCCCTCATAGCTCAGTTGGTAAAGAATCTGCCTGCAATGCAGGAGACCCAGGTTCGATTCCTGGGTCGGGAAGATCCCCTGGAGAAGGAAATGGCAACCCACTCCAGTGTTCTTGCCTGGAGAATTCCATGGACAGAGGAGCCCTGTAAGCTACAGTCCATGGAGTCGCAAAAGTAGGACACGTCTTAGTGACTAAACCACAACCACCACAATTACATTTTTTAAATTAATTTCTTCGTTTATCAACATTTTTAAATTTTTCTTTCATTTGGTTTCATGTGACTAAAACTTCTATTACAAACAAAATATTAACTTTTCCTCTCTTTCAGAAAATTTTTACTCCAAAATGGATTTCTCATATATCTATTTTTCATATGCATGTTATGTTTCTTTGCTTTTCTTTCTATAATTGCTTGTGCCTACCTCCTATGCAATTTCTTTTTATATGCATCACATTTAACTAGGGCATCTCAAGTTCAACTTTCTATTCACTCTTTGTGTGATGTAGATAAATTTCTCCTGAGTCTTCTCCAACTTTAACTGAAACATATCCATCTTCCTTTCAGAAAACCTGATTTGAATCCAAGTGCTTTGCCTTCCATATATTTGTCGGTAGCTGAGGTCATTTTCTACCTGTAGGAGGGCGGTTGTTTTGGGTGCTGGTTTCCAGAACTGGTCATAAGAACCTAGGACCCAAAGTCCCAGTTTCTGCTTTTCTCTTGTAACCTGGCCCCAGGTTCACTCCACCTACTCAAGGACAAAGCCCACTTGTGTTGGAGAGGGGTGAGTACCAGATTCATATAATTCTCCCCAACATGTGGCTGGAAACTTTGTGCCAAAAATGACAAGCCCCTTATTAATCCCCAAAGCCACCTCATCTTTACTTCTCTGAGTGGAAAAAGGAAAGAGAAAGTCACAGGTTTGGGTACAGTTGGACTACCCCGGTGACTCAGCCAGTAAAGAATCCCTGGGTTGGGAAGATCCCCTGCAGAAGGGAATGGCTACCCACTCTAGTATTTTTGCCTGGAGAATTCCATGGACAGAGGAGCCTGGAGGGCTATAGTCCAAGGGGTCACAAAGACTGAACAACTGAGCACACTTTTCACTTAGGCCCAGTTATCTTGCAGTGAAGAGAAAGGGTTTCAGGAAGATGTTTTGTGGCCCTTTGCCCCTGAGCCATAGGCCTCCTGCCAACACCTTCTGTTGAGTGCTTCTTTATCACTGGATGCAATTAATTATGGTCAGTTACAGTGATCCACATCCCTTCTTCTCTTTCCCACAAGCCTATTTTTAAAAAAAAAAGTTTGCAGTGGTTTTTCCCTCAGGGCTTTGAGGTGGTAAGAAGGTTTCAGATTCTCCAAGTGTCAGTTAATAATCAAATCTCCCCCAAGGGTTCCCAGATTTAGCAAATAAAAATACGTGACCCAGTTAAATTTGAATTTCGGGTAAATAATATGTTTCAAATATAAGAATGCTTGTTACAGACTGAATTGCATCACCCTAAATTCACAGAAAGGGAAAGTGTTATTTGCTCAGTCATGTGCAACTCTTTGCGACCCCATGGATTGTAGCCCACCAGGCTCCTCTGTCTGTGGAATTCTCCAAGCAAGAATACTGGAATGGGTAGCCATTCTCTCCTTCAGGGGATCTTCCCAAACCAGGGATAGAACCTGGGGTTCCCACACTGCAGGCAGATGCTTTACCATCAGAGCTACCATGTTGAGTCCTCACCTCAGAATGGGACCTTGTTTGGAAACAGGGTCATTGCAGATGCAATTGGTTAAGATGAGGCCAGACTGAAGGAGGGTAGTCCCTAATCCTATAGGACGGTGTTCAGTCACTCAGTCGTGTCCAATTATTTGTGATCCCATGGACTGCAACCTGCCAGGCTCCTCTGTCCATGGAATTCTCCAGGCAAGAATACTGGAGTGGGTTGCCATTTCCCCCTCCAGGGGATCTTTCTGACACAGGGATCGAACCTGCATCTCTTGTGTCTCCTCCATTGGTAGGTGTAATCTTTACCACTGCGCCACCTGGGAAGCCCCAGTCCTTTATGACTGGGGTCCTTATGCAAGGGGAAATGTGGATACAGCCACACAAAGAGGGAGAACAGCATGGAAGGCTGGGGTGATGCAGCGACAAGATAAGGAATGTCTGGGGCTCCTAAAAGCCAGGAAAGAGGCACAAAACCCTAATAAGGAACCCAGACAGATGACACTTTGACCTCTGACTCCTGGAACTCTGGAACAGTCAGAGGATAAATCTCTGTTGCTTAGACAACACAGACTGGGATGCTTTGTTAGGGCAGCCTTGGAAACCAACGTGATATCCCATGCATCCCTGGGGAAAACTTAGGTTGAAAGAGAACCCATTGTTTATCTGTAACTCACATTTAACAGGCACATTTAACAAATGCAGCCCGCATTTGTATCAGCTTTATCTGGCCTCTCAACCCAAAACTGGTCTCCTTCTCCCCAAATATAGTAGGAATGGTGGTGGCAATGTTGATATCCTGGAGATTTTTCAAAACTTTGCCCACTCAACACCCCTCACCCTTCTGCCTGGGGCAGAAGTGAAAGCTGGGGTCAGGATACTCCCTGAGACTGATTTTCTCCCCTCACCTGAAAAGGATCCAAGTTTATGAAGGCATCCATTCCCTCCTGCCTCGTTGTTAGTTTCTGACCCTGTAGTGTCGCTGAGCTTCACTTAGTGCATTAATGCTCGGAGGAAAGAGGTTTTGGACCCAGCCCCACTGAGCCATCTAATCCCAGCTCTCTCCTCCAATTTAATTTCTCTGTAGCGATAGTGTCAGTCGCTCAAAAAGACGGTTAGTTTAGTTCTTATCCTGTTTTTAATAGGCATAACTATTTTTTAGCTTCCCTCATAGCTCAGTTGGTAAAGAATCTGCCTGCAATGCAGGAGACCCAGGTTCGATTCCTGGGTCGGGAAGATCCCCTGGAGAAGGAAATGGCAACCCACTCCAGTGTTCTTGCCTGGAGAATTCCATGGACAGAGGAGCCCTGTAAGCTACAGTCCATGGAGTCGCAAAAGTAGGACACGTCTTAGTGACTAAACCACAACCACCACAATTACATTTTTTAAATTAATTTCTTCGTTTATCAACATTTTTAAATTTTTCTTTCATTTGGTTTCATGTGACTAAAACTTCTATTACAAACAAAATATTAACTTTTCCTCTCTTTCAGAAAATTTTTACTCCAAAATGGATTTCTCATATATCTATTTTTCATATGCATGTTATGTTTCTTTGCTTTTCTTTCTATAATTGCTTGTGCCTACCTCCTATGCAATTTCTTTTTATATGCATCACATTTAACTAGGGCATCTCAAGTTCAACTTTCTATTCACTCTTTGTGTGATGTAGATAAATTTCTCCTGAGTCTTCTCCAACTTTAACTGAAACATATCCATCTTCCTTTCAGAAAACCTGATTTGAATCCAAGTGCTTTGCCTTCCATATATTTGTCGGTAGCTGAGGTCATTTTCTACCTGTAGGAGGGCGGTTGTTTTGGGTGCTGGTTTCCAGAACTGGTCATAAGAACCTAGGACCCAAAGTCCCAGTTTCTGCTTTTCTCTTGTAACCTGGCCCCAGGTTCACTCCACCTACTCAAGGACAAAGCCCACTTGTGTTGGAGAGGGGTGAGTACCAGATTCATATAATTCTCCCCAACATGTGGCTGGAAACTTTGTGCCAAAAATGACAAGCCCCTTATTAATCCCCAAAGCCACCTCATCTTTACTTCTCTGAGTGGAAAAAGGAAAGAGAAAGTCACAGGTTTGGGTACAGTTGGACTACCCCGGTGACTCAGCCAGTAAAGAATCCCTGGGTTGGGAAGATCCCCTGCAGAAGGGAATGGCTACCCACTCTAGTATTTTTGCCTGGAGAATTCCATGGACAGAGGAGCCTGGAGGGCTATAGTCCAAGGGGTCACAAAGACTGAACAACTGAGCACACTTTTCACTTAGGCCCAGTTATCTTGCAGTGAAGAGAAAGGGTTTCAGGAAGATGTTTTGTGGCCCTTTGCCCCTGAGCCATAGGCCTCCTGCCAACACCTTCTGTTGAGTGCTTCTTTATCACTGGATGCAATTAATTATGGTCAGTTACAGTGATCCACATCCCTTCTTCTCTTTCCCACAAGCCTATTTTTAAAAAAAAAAGTTTGCAGTGGTTTTTCCCTCAGGGCTTTGAGGTGGTAAGAAGGTTTCAGATTCTCCAAGTGTCAGTTAATAATCAAATCTCCCCCAAGGGTTCCCAGATTTAGCAAATAAAAATACGTGACCCAGTTAAATTTGAATTTCGGGTAAATAATATGTTTCAAATATAAGAATGCTTGTTACAGACTGAATTGCATCACCCTAAATTCACAGAAAGGGAAAGTGTTATTTGCTCAGTCATGTGCAACTCTTTGCGACCCCATGGATTGTAGCCCACCAGGCTCCTCTGTCTGTGGAATTCTCCAAGCAAGAATACTGGAATGGGTAGCCATTCTCTCCTTCAGGGGATCTTCCCAAACCAGGGATAGAACCTGGGGTTCCCACACTGCAGGCAGATGCTTTACCATCAGAGCTACCATGTTGAGTCCTCACCTCAGAATGGGACCTTGTTTGGAAACAGGGTCATTGCAGATGCAATTGGTTAAGATGAGGCCAGACTGAAGGAGGGTAGTCCCTAATCCTATAGGACGGTGTTCAGTCACTCAGTCGTGTCCAATTATTTGTGATCCCATGGACTGCAACCTGCCAGGCTCCTCTGTCCATGGAATTCTCCAGGCAAGAATACTGGAGTGGGTTGCCATTTCCCCCTCCAGGGGATCTTTCTGACACAGGGATCGAACCTGCATCTCTTGTGTCTCCTCCATTGGTAGGTGTAATCTTTACCACTGCGCCACCTGGGAAGCCCCAGTCCTTTATGACTGGGGTCCTTATGCAAGGGGAAATGTGGATACAGCCACACAAAGAGGGAGAACAGCATGGAAGGCTGGGGTGATGCAGCGACAAGATAAGGAATGTCTGGGGCTCCTAAAAGCCAGGAAAGAGGCACAAAACCCTAATAAGGAACCCAGACAGATGACACTTTGACCTCTGACTCCTGGAACTCTGGAACAGTCAGAGGATAAATCTCTGTTGCTTAGACAACACAGACTGGGATGCTTTGTTAGGGCAGCCTTGGAAACCAACGTGATATCCCATGCATCCCTGGGGAAAACTTAGGTTGAAAGAGAACCCATTGTTTATCTGTAACTCACATTTAACAGGCACATTTAACAAATGCAGCCCGCATTTGTATCAGCTTTATCTGGCCTCTCAACCCAAAACTGGTCTCCTTCTCCCCAAATATAGTAGGAATGGTGGTGGCAATGTTGATATCCTGGAGATTTTTCAAAACTTTGCCCACTCAACACCCCTCACCCTTCTGCCTGGGGCAGAAGTGAAAGCTGGGGTCAGGATACTCCCTGAGACTGATTTTCTCCCCTCACCTGAAAAGGATCCAAGTTTATGAAGGCATCCATTCCCTCCTGCCTCGTTGTTAGTTTCTGACCCTGTAGTGTCGCTGAGCTTCACTTAGTGCATTAATGCTCGGAGGAAAGAGGTTTTGGACCCAGCCCCACTGAGCCATCTAATCCCAGCTCTCTCCTCCAATTTAATTTCTCTGTAGCGATAGTGTCAGTCGCTCAGTCATGTCTGGCTCTTTGTGACCCCATGGACTGTATCTCTATCCATGGAATTCACCAGGCAAGAATACTAGAGTGGGTAGCCATTACATTCGCCAGGGGTCCTTCCTGACCCAGGAATCGAATCCAAGTCTCCTGAGTTGCAGGTAGATTCTTTACCATCTGAGCCACCAGGGAAGCTCTAATTTCACTGCAGTGTTACTAAAATTTAAGAAGCATCTGTGTACTAGAGATTAGGACCCAAACACACAGAGAGATGACCAGGTGAGGACACGGGGAAGATGGCCACCTGTAAGACCAAGATGGAGGCCTCAGGAGAAACCACCTTTGCCAATGTTTTGATCTCAGTCCTGTCTCTTATACACATCTAGATGTGTATAAGAGACAGTCTGTGTACTCATGCAAAGTTAGAGCTGAGCTCTGGTTGCATTATTTTAATGTGCGTGTTTTTTTTAATGTCACCAGCCATGTTTATCCAGGTAGGGGATGGGGCTGCCAATCCCCTAAGTGCACAGACTGTGGTGAGAAGTGACCAGGTTCACTACTTGCAGGGGGTAAATTCCCAAAAGGTAATCACCACACGTCAAGAAACATTGATAAGAACCATCCTTTCTTACAGGACTTGCCACATACCCCTTATATGAGCACCAGAATGCTCTAGACAGTCTGGAGCTTCAAGGTGAGGCATTATGCCAACAGGTAAGGGTAGCAGAGGCCAATATTTATGTAGCCCTTCCATGCACCAAGTACTACTCTAAGTGTCTTATACATTTACTTTCTTTTTTATAATTTATTTATTCTTGGCTGTGCTGGGTCTTCATTGGTGCGTGTGGGCTTTCTCAAGTTGCAGTGAGTAGGGCTTCTCTGTAGTTGGGGTACACAGACTTCTCATTGCCGTGGCTTCCCTCGTTGCAGAACATGGGATCGAGGGCCCGTGGGCTTTAGCAGCTGTAGAATGTGGGCTCAGCAGTTGTGGCTCCCGGGCTCTAGACCACAGGCTTAGTAGCTGTGGTGCACGGGATTCGCTGCTCAGTAGTGTGTGGGATCCTCCCAAATCAGAGATCAAACCCATGTCCCCTGCATTGGCAGGCAGATTCTTTACTACTGAGACACCAGGAAAGCCCTACATTTATTCTTTTAATCATCACAACAGTCTTACAAGGTAACATTATTATTAACCTTCTTTTACAGATGGAAGACTTGAGACAGAGATTCAATAACTTCTGTTAAGTTGTTCCTTAGTGATGTACCAGGATTTGAAGTCAAGCATGGCAGGGACTCCAGGATCCCAGCTCCCTAACTAGGCTGTGATGTCTCCTGAGTAATTTGGGGTCTTACATCTGTATATAAAATGACCTAAGTGTCTCTGATCACAGCTGCCAGTCATCCACCTCAAGTGGGACTTGAGCCCATTCAGTGGATAATTATGGAACTCTGTCCAACACACCAAAAAATCAGCCTAGGAAGACTTCCAAGTGATTTCTGCCATCCATCTGCATTTCTTATGTAAGAAACCAGAGGTCTCAGCTTAAATCTGCATCATGTACCATTTATATCAAATACCTGCATTAATCCAACAGAGTTGGGAAAATGGCAAAATAGGAGAAGATCAAACTACAAATTTGCTACCACCTACCTGTGTGAGTGTGGTATGGAAAAGATTTATCTTTCCCCTGTCACCATTTGGGCTGCTTGGAGGAAAAGGGCACTGAAAAACAGAGGGCTCTGTTTTATCATCTTTTGGATGGATTGCCTGTCTTACTTGGAAAGACTGAGCTTAGAAAATGTTCTTTAGATTTGCAAAAATGAAACACTGGCTTCCATCTTCAAACGTTAATGTCACAGGCTGAAACAAGAGACACACAGTAGATTTCTTTTTCTCTTTGAAGGGAGATTAAAGAGCCAAGGACAGTGAAGAAAAGGAGAACAAAGAAAACTCCAAGCGCATGACTTGAGTTTATAACAACTTGGTTTTCCTGTGTAGTCACAAGAAGCCCTTCAATATGGAACCACCTTCCCAAGGTAACCAGGAGGAGAGTATCAATCACCTTCCAACTGCTATGTTGAAAGAAATGTGGAGAAGACTAAGGGCTGGGAATGCTAATTGGAACAGCAAGCCAGGTAACCTGTTTCCAGCACCTTGTGGCCCTTTAAGAGTTTCACCCATTTTTGATTGGGTCGTTTATGTTTCTGGAATTGAGCTGCATAAGTTGCTTATATATTTTTGAGGTTAGTTGTTTGTCAGTTGCTTCATTTGCTATTATTTTCTCCCATTCTGAAGGCTGTCTTTTCACCTTGCTTATAGTTTCCTTTGTTGTGCAGAAGCTTTCAATTTTAATTAGATCCCATTTGTTTATTTTTGCTTTTATTTCCAGTATTCCGGGAGGTGGATCATAGAGGATCCTGCTGTGATTATGTCGGAGAGTGTTTTGCCTATGTTCTCCTCTAGGATTTTTATAGTTTCTGGTCTTACGTTTAGATCTTTAATCCATTTTGAGTTTATTTTTGTGTATGGTGTTAGAAAGTGGTCTAGTTTCATTCTTTTACAAGTGGTTGACCAGTTTTCCCAGCACCACTTGTTAAAGAGATTGTCTTTACTCCATTGTATATTCTTGCCTCCTTTGTCAAAGATAAGGTGTTCATAGGTGTGTGGATTTATCTCTGGGCTTTCTATTTTGTTCCATTGATCTATATTTCTGTCTTTGTGCAAGTACCATACTGTCCTGATGCAGCTCAATTCCAGAAACATAAACGACCCAATCAAAAAATGGGCCAAAGAACTAAATAGACATTTCTCCAAAGAAGACACAAGAAAAGATGCTCAGCATCACTCATTATCAGTGAAATGCAAACCAAAACCACAATGAGGTACCATTTCACACCAGTCAGAATGGCAGCGATCCAAAAGTCTACAAGCAATAAATGCTGGAGAGGGTGTGGAGAAAAGGGAATCCTCTTACACTGTTGGTGGGCTGTCTCTTATACACATCTAGATGTGTATAAGAGACAGGCTCTAGACAGTCTGGAAAAACAAGACCAGGAGCTGACTGTGGCTCAGATCATGAACTCCTTA
>SJYX01020474.1:138882-178675 GCA_006410675.1 Oreotragus oreotragus
CCAGTCTATGTTCGATACAGGATACAGGATGCTTGGGGCTGGTGCACGGGGATGATCCAGAGATGATATGGGGTGGGAGGTGGGAAGGGGATTCAGGATTGGGAACTCATGTACACCCATGGCTGATTTATGTCAATGTATGGCAAAACTAATACAGTATTGTAAAGCAAAATAAAGTAAAAAGAATAATTTAAAAAAAAAAAAAAAAAAGAGTTTCACCCAGAGGAGGAAATAACAAGCAACTGGTAAAGGGATTACTTTCATGATCCCAAAGAAGGAACAAATCTCCTATCTTAAGGAATGAGTTCCAGGAGCCTATATTCAGGTTCTGACCTACACAGTGAAGACTTTTCCCCAAAATGATTGTGTTGAATTTGACAAATAGGCACAGTCCAAAGGAACATTTTCTAGGTCCACTAGTCTAACTGCTTCTTTGTAGCAACAATTCATTTTTCTGTTTTTAACAATCCAGGCACTAAAAAGCCAAATATGTGGAAAGTGGTGGGCTGATTTGTGTCCTTCCTTCAAATTTATGTGTTGAAGTCCTGACCTCTGCCCTCACCCCCTCCTACCCCCAACCTAGTGCCTTAGAATGTAACTTTTTGAAGACACAGCCTTTAAAGAGGCAATTAAAATGAGCTCACTGGCTGGGCCTTAATCCAATATGACTGGTGTCCTTACAAAAAGAGATTAGGACCCAAACACACAGAGAGATGACCAGGTGAGGACACGGGGAAGATGGCCACCTGTAAGACCAAGATGGAGGCCTCAGGAGAAACCACCTTTGCCAATGTTTTGATCTCAGTCTCCTAGCCTCCAGAAATATGAATTAATAGGTTTCTGTCATTTAAGTCACCGAGTCTGTGGCACTCTGTTATGGCAGCCCTAGCAAACTAATACATGGAATTTATACATATCAAATTGAATTGTGGTGCTGGAGAAGAATCTTGAGAGTCCCCTGGAATACAAGGAGATCAAACCAGTCAAGCCTAAAGGAAATCAACCCTGTCTATTCATTGGAAGGACTGAGGCAGAAGTTGAAACTCCAATACTTTGGCCACCCGATGTGAAGAGCTGACTCACTGGAAAAGACCCTGATGCTGGAAAAGACTTAAGGCAAAAGGACAAGGGGGTGGCAGAGGATGAGATGGTTAGATAGCACCACCAACTCAATGGACCTGGATCTGAGCAACTCCAGGAGATAGTGAAATACAGGGAAGCCTGGCGTGCTGCAGTCCATGAGGTTATAGAGAGCCAGACACGACTTAGTGACTGAGCAAAACCAACATATACTAAACAATATACAATACTGAGCAACAACAGCATATACTAAAGGTGCTATACATTACTGGGATATTTCTGAGGCCACATTCAAACGGTCCAAAGATCAAACCAGTCAAGCCTAAAGGAAATCAACCCTGTCTATTCATTGGAAGGACTGAGGCAGAAGTTGAAACTCCAATACTTTGGCCACCCGATGTGAAGAGCTGACTCATTGGAAAAGACCCTGATGCTGGAAAAGACTTAAGGCAAAAGGATAAGGGGGTGGCAGAGGATGAGATGGTTAGATAGCACCACCAACTCAATGGACCTGGATCTGAGCAACTCCAGGAGATAGTGAAATACAGGGAAGCCTGGTGTGCTGCAGTCCATGAGGTTACAGAGAGCCAGACACGACTTAGTGACTGAGCAAAACCAACATATACTAAACAATATACAATATTGAGCAACAACAATATATACTAAAGGTGCTATACATTACTGGGATATTTCTGAGGCCACATTCAAATGGTCCCTTTAGTCAAATTCTGCAAAAACAAAATAGGTTGTTAAACACTTATGCCTTGAGTTGTTATCAGGGTTTAAAAATAACTCAGTAGAGGCACTTTTCACGTATTTTGTACAGTACATTCAGGTTGATAATCCAGGTAGGCCATGCATTAAGGTTATGACCCCAAGCCCGACCACTGCAGCCATAAAGTCATCTTCCTTCACGGAACACACATACAAAGTTCAGACCACAGAGCTCATGATCTAAACCCCTAAGGGAGGTAGCCAGTTGGTGGTTTTGTTGGGATTGTTCCCCATCCTCCAGAAAAACAGTGCAACCAAATTAGGGTAAGAAGAAAGAAGGAATGAAAACGGGCCTCAGAGAAAGCCCAAATCAGTAACAGTAGTGAAGGGGTCAGAGACTGCTGAGACTCCTACACTGATCCCCATCTCAGTCAGGGAGCTAACCTACCCAAAGTCTGGGATTGACTCACCACATAAGAGAGGTGGTCACTGCCTTCGCCAATTCCGACCAGCAACAGCATATGCAATTGTAGTAATGCATGCAGCAATATAAGACTTCCCTGATGGCTCAGTGGTAAATAATTTACCTGCCAAAGCAGGAGAAGAAGGTTTGATCCCTGGGTCAGGAAGATGCCCTGGAGAAGGAAATGGCAACCACTCCAGTGTTCTTGTCTAAGAAATTCCACGGACAGAGGAGCCTGGTGGGTTACAGTCCATGGGGTCGCAAGAGTCAGGCATGACTTAGTGACCTAGCCACCATTCATTCTAGACAAGTGCATGTCATGGCATATTTTATTAATTCGATGATTTGGTTACTCAAAGTACACCATTTAGTCCTCTAGTTCATGAAGTCTCAATACACAGAAAGATAGTTTCTAACCAAACGGAATGATTCTGCACTAACAATTTTAAGGGGAGTAGAGGGCGATACGATTACAGCAGAAGTAAAGTTGCATTTTGTGTGGGTTACATTGTGTTAGTCACTCAGTTGTGTCCAACTGTTTGCAACCCCATGGACTGTAACTCACCAGGCTCCCCGTCCATGGGATTTGCCAGGCAAGACTGCTGAAGTGGGTTGCCACTTCCTACACCGGGGAATCTTCCCAACCAGTGATCAGACCTGGGTCTCCTACACTGAAGGCAGATTCTTTACCATCCGAGCCACTAGGGAAGCCTGTGTGCTACATCAGGGCAACGCGATTTGCTTTGAGCCACAAACATCAACTATTTTTGGAGAAGTGCAAAGCTGTAAATAGGAGCCTACCTCACACTTCGGAGAAGTCTGCAGGAAATCTGTATCTGAGGACCTGCCCAGCTGATTGTGTCCTGTCCCCCAGAAGCTGAGATCAACTGCCAATAAGAGAATGCTCTCGTGCAGAAATCTTGAGGGGCTGTAAGTAAAGAAATAGTTGGACCCACCCCTGAGCCTCTCCTGAGCTCACTGGAATTTCTATCATAGAAAATTGTTTTCCTTGTCCAACCTGTTTCTGGGGTTCATAAAGATGTCTGAAAGAAGATGCAGGCATGGCTTCTGCAGGGCAGCACTCTAATTAGAAGAATATTACTAATAGAAAAGACTTTACTGACAGAAAACAAAAAATACTGTAAGTGAATGATTTACGATGGAGCGTGTGTGCTCTGTTCTGTCTGACTCTTCGAACTGCTGAGTCACTGGGGAAATGATATAGAGAAGTAATGCTTTTGTATGTTTGATACCACACTTAGGGCAGAAAGTGAAGAGCTAAAGAGCCTCTTGATGAAAGTGAAAGAGGAGAGTGAAAAGTTGGCTTAAAACTCAACATTCAAAAAACTATGATCACAGCCTCCAATCCCATCACTTCACAGCAAATAGATGGGGAAACAATGGAAACAATGACAGACTTTATTTCCTAGACTTCCCTGGTGGCTCAGATGGTAAAGCGTCTGTCTACAATGCAGGAGACCTGGGTTCGAGCCCTGGGTTGGGAAGATCCCCTGGAGAAGGAAATGGCAATCCACTCCAGTAGTATTGCCTGGAAAATCCCATGGACAGAGGAGCCTTGTAGGCTACAGTCTATGGGGCCGCAAAGAGTTGGACATGACTGAGAGACTTCACTTTCTTTCCTAGGGCTCCAAAATCACTGCAGATGGTGACTGCAGCCATGAAATTGAAAGACGCTTGCCCCTTAGAAGAAAAGCTATGACAAACCTAGACAGTATATTAAAAAGCAAAGACATTACCTTGCCAACAAAGGTACCTATAGTCAAATCTATGGTTTGACTATAGTCACGTATGGATGTGAGAGTTGGACCATAAAGAAGGCTGAGTGCTGAAGAATTTATGCTTTTGAACTATGGTGCTGGAGAAGACTCTTGAGAGTCATTTGGACTGCAAGGAGATCAAACCAGTCCATCCTAAAGGAAATCAACCCTGAATAGTCTCTGGAAGGACTGATGCTGAAATTGAAGCTCCAGTACTTTGGCCACCTGATGTGAAGAGCTGACTTGTTGGAAAAGACCCTGATGCTGGGAAAGATTGAAGGCAGGAGAAGGGGACGGCAGGATATTAGATGGCTGGATGGTATCACCATCTCAATGGACATGAGTTTGAGCAAGCTCCAGGAGATGGTGAAGGAGAAGGAAGCCTGGTGTGTTGCACTCCATGGGGTTGCAAAAAGTCTGACATGACTGAGTAACTGAACAACATAATCTAGCTTTCCCCAGTCTCTGGGGTATGACGTCTGAGACACCCAGAAAAAAAACAACAGACTTGGGGTCCTTACATTCATTCATTCACTCACTTATTCAGTTATTAGCTATGCATTGACATGCGTATGTGACACCAGGAGCAGCTCTGAGTATCAGGGACACAACGGTGAGAAAAGTAACATGTCTCTCTTCTCAGAGGTCATCATCTAGAAGGGTGGAGACCGTCATCTCACCAAAGCCTCACAAAAAACAGTGCTCCTGGTGTGTCTCTTCTCTCCCCTCATTTCTATCTGTGTCTTCCATGGAGGTGATATTCTGTCCTTATGGCTGATATAAGATTGTCTCATCTAAGAAAATCACTTAGATAAAAATTTCACAAGTAAAGTTACAATATCTACATGCTCTGAGTCCTTACTCCCTAAATGAGGTCCATGAGCTGGTGGCATCAGAGTCACTTGGGAGCTCCCTAGAAACATAGGGTCCTGAGCCAACCCTGGACCAAATGAATTCAGGACCTGCACTTCAACACAAGCCCCAGGCAATCTGAATCAAATTTAGAGAAGAACTACTCTAAGATGCTTTTCCTAAAGTGCATTCCAGACAACATTGCATATTTAACCCTCAGACAAAACGAAAAATTAGAAATTATTGTTCTCATTTTTCAAATTGGGAATCTGAAATGAAGTAAAAGTCACTCACATGTCTGACTCTGCAACCCCATGAACTGCAGCCCACCAGGCTCCTCTGTCCTCAGATTCTCCAGGAAAGAATACCGGAGTGGGCTGCCATCCCCTTCTCTAGGCAATCTTCCTGACTCAGGGATCGAACCCGGATTTCCTGCACTGCAGGCAGATACTTTACCACTGAGCCACCAGGGAAGTCCTAGAATCTGAAGCTATGTGATTTTTCCAAGATGTCACAGCTAAAAACTTACCAACTGGGATTAGAACCTGGGGTTCTAATGAAGCAGACTCTGTGTTTCTAGAAAGTTCCCAAGTGACTCTGATGCTGCCAGTTTTGATTCCAAAGCCCACTGACTCAGTTAGAAACTTGCACCAGTTTTTTAAACATATGTGATCACTGACCTTCCCCCAACAGAGGCAAAGCATCTTTCTATTTTGTAAAGGTCATATAGGACTAGTCCATTAAATGATTGGGAAAGTCTTTGATAAAACCCTAATACTTCTCAAAGTGTGTCAAATCCCTTGTTGTTGTTCAGTTTCCAGTTGTGTCTGCCTCTTCGCAACCCCATAGGGTACATGCTGCTGTGTACCGCATGACTGCAGCATGCCAGGCTTCCCTGTCCCTCACCATCCCCCGGAGTTTGCCCAAGTTCATGTCCATTGCATTGGTGATGCCATCCAACCTTCTCAATCTCTGGTCACTCTCTTCTCCTTTTGCCTTCAATCTTTCCCAGCATCAGGGTCTTTTCTAATGAGCCAGTTCTTTGCATCAGGTGATGAAAGTATTAGAGCTTTAGCTTCAGCATCAGTCCTTCTAATGAGTACTCAGGGTTGATTTCCTTTCAGATTGACTGGTTACCCCTACTCCAGGCAAAGAAGCCCCCAGTGGGGTGAGGTCAGTGTACCATCAAATGTGATGTCCTATTTTAAATGGGTAGGACTTTCCCAGCAGTCCAGCGGTTAAGAGCTCATGCTCCCAGTGCAGGGGGGTCAGGTTTGGATTCCTCATTAAAGAAAGATCCCACATGCTACCCAGTGCAGCCAAAAAAAGAAAAACACACTCTAAATGGGTGCCTTGCATTTCAGCAACTCAGGGGTTCACAAAACCATTTAAGGGTTTCCTTCGGACCAGGGACATCAGTGGTGGTCGTATCCAACTCTTTTGTGACCGCATGGACTGTAGCCAGCCAGGCTCCTCTCTCCATAGGATTTCTCAGGCAAGAATACTGGAGTTGGTTGCCATTTCCTCCTCCAGGGGATCTTCTAACTCAAGGATGGAACCCGGGTCTCCTGCATTGGCAGATTCTGAGCCACTGAGCCACCTGGGCAGCCCAGAACATCAGTTACACTCGTTCAAAGTATCTTTCCCTAAACTGACATGCCACTACCATATATAACCTAATAAGCACATGTGGCCTAGTCCAGACACACGGTGGACTTCTGAACTCTTCTGCCATCATCACTGAATAGCTACTACAAATGGATCTAATTTTGCTCATATCAGGATTGCAACTTATACTTTATACCATTTCTCAAGTGAAGAGGCAAGCGCCTTATAGTGTCAAAACGCTTGGGTTATCTTGTATTGTTTAAAATTACATGGTGGCCCCTTACAGAATCCATCCATTCATGGTTTATGCATATGCGTTCAGTCTTATTCATCCATCCACACCTGTTTGAGTTCCTGCTATCTGCCAAGAAGCAGTTCAGTGCAACATGAGGCACTTCACATTTACAATTATGATCTACTTAACCTAAAATTATGATCTACTTAACTCAGGCCTTCCACATTGCAGGCAGATTCTTTACCAGCTGAGCCACCGGGGAAGCCCAAGAACACTGGAGTGGGTAGCCTATCCCTTCTCCAGCGGATCTCCCTGACCCAGGAATCGAACTGGGGTCTCCCACATTGCAGGTGGATTCCTTACCAGCTAAGCCACCAAGGAAGCCCAGATAACCTAAAATCACTTAACATTCAATGATGCCTTTCAAGCATAGTATGATAGAATATGATATCCCAGGAGAGACTTAGAAGAATGGAAAGATCAGAATTCAAGGTCAGGTCCAGAATATATGAGGGAAAATAACATTATAATATTCATTTTCTCCACTCCCTCCACAAGTTTATGCGGAGGAGATGTGTTTAAAATGATCATTGATAGCAAACTTGACGTAAGAGAAGAAATCACAGGAAAATAGACATTCTGGCATGGAAGCAGGCGTGAAGAGCCCTCCGCCGACTGACAAAGGTGACCCCGAGGTAAGGATTTGTCTTGCCCTCCAGGAAGCTCTATCTCTGTGTATAACACCCAAGCAAATTAACACCAGAATCAAAAATGCCTTTCACTTTCTTCACCTCCCTTCCAAGAATTCCTTAAATGTTCACAATTACCGAAATGTGTTTAGTTCTGAAATGAGTACCCGCTCTTCACTGAGAAAACATTGGTACACAAATGCCTCTCACATTTTTCCAAATCCGTATTTCTGTGTTCTGAGTGAAGTAAGTCAGAAAGAGAAAAATAAATATCATCTATTGATGCATATATATAGAATCTAGAGAAATGGTACTGATGAACAGATTTCCAGGGCCGGAAGAGAAATGTAGACATCGAGCACGGACTCGTGGATACAGGGGGAGAAGGAGAGGATGGGACAAATGAGAGAGTAGCATTGAAATATACACACTACCATGTGTGAAATAGCCGGCCAGAGGGGAAGCTGCTGTGGAGCACGTGGAGCTCAGCTCAGTGCTCTGTGATGAGCTAGAGCGGCGGGGTGGGGGAGTGGGGGAGGAAGCTTGAGAAGGAGGGAATATATGTGTACACATAGCTGATTCATCCTGTTGTACAGCAGACACTAACACAATATTGTAAAGTAATTATCCTCCAATTAAAATTTTTTTAATAATAAATAAATACATGTCTAATCTACACATATTTCTTTTTCATCTAGAAGGACATTAGGAGAATTCAATTAGGGACTTGACCCTGCTTATCCTAATTTACTTTGTTTGTAAATAAATTTGGTCCTTTATTTAGTTAAAGCGTAACTTTGATTTTTGACACAAAGAATTTATAGCTTCACTACAGGAGGTACTGAATCTCTGTAATCCCAGGAGAAATGGAAGCACAGTCACAGGCCCCCAGAACCTGAGACACCTTTTACCAGACTGCTCCATCTCTTCTATTTCATTTTGAGTTTGAATCACTGGTTACTGTCTCAACTTGCCCTAGAGCTAGGAACATTAAGTAAATTTCTGGCAATAGCTATTTTAACCCCTTTCTCCAAACTTCAGTGTTCTACCAATTTTGAGTGGTTTGGATCCACAATATCTTAACTCCTAAGAGAACACCATGGATGGGCTATGCTTTAATATAACAACTCTTCTACTGTAAAAACGTAAGAGGTGTTTATGCTGATATAAATCTACAGCCACAATCTAACTTTTAATTTAATCCAGATTAATAGAAGTACATGTATTCAATCAAAAATTAATTTAGCAATTTACCTATTTTACACTATTTATGGTACAATGTATTAATTAAGTGGGCTTCCCTGGTGGCTCATTAGTAAAGACTCTGCCCTCCAAGGCAGGAGATATGAATTCGATCCCTGGGGTGGGAATCTAAGGAAGGTTTCCATTTCCTTCCTGGAACCTACTCCAGTATTCTTGCCTGGGAAATCCCACAGTCAGAGGAGCCTGGGGGACTATAGTCCATGGGATTGCAAAAGAATCAGACGTGACTTATTGACTAAACAACAACAATTAAATAGTGCCATAGTTTTATATTTAACACTAAAAGAATGGTTTCCTACTTAGCAATCATAGTCCAAGTCAAGAATTTCTACTAGAAAATATTAATATTTTAATGTCATTGCTTCATACATAGTTGGCACTCATGAAAGTTGAAATAATGACAAAATATTGCTAAGGACTTGGAAAACGTATTTTGCTATAAATACTTCATCCTATCCTTTGGAATAATTAGAGAATACTATATGCTCATCTGTTAGAAGGCTGTTGGCAGAAGAGATATTTTGATGATATGTTGAGAAGATAAAATGAAACCAGAGAATCATTAAAATGATCAGGAAGATGAGGAAAGATAACTAACAGCTAAAGACAAAAGACAAACTGAGAGAAAAATGAATCACACTTTAGAGGAAAACTCAAAGTTTTCTTTGGCTCCAAAGGAAAACTGACATTGATGGAGTGATTGTCTGAGTTGGACAATAAATCAAGGTTAACACCTGCTCTAGAACCTAAGCATGCTAGATGCAACAAAGATAATATTTAAGTATCTGTGCAGCTTTGTAAATAAGTGGGACAAAATTCCATAATCGTAGCAGCTGCTTCATTACATCCTGATAAGCTGCCTAGGTAATTAAAATGTCACACATGATGCAGAAGAGTAGATTAATGTTTCTGCTCCATTTCTTAACGTCAGATGTTCATTCTCAGCCTTGGTGCCGGGGGCCTGACCAAGCACGCACAGTTTTCATGGCTCTAGTCGGTGCCTCTGCCAGCAGGAGCAGGTCTTGTGTGTGCATACCAAGGCAGGCTGAGCACAGGAATGGACAATCCGTATACTTCCCAATGTCTTTCTTTTAACTGACTTGTTTTTATTGGCGTATAGTTGATTTACAATGTTGTGTTAGTTTCAGGTGTACAGCAAAGTGATTCCGTTTATATATAAAATATACATATTCAGCATATATATGTATATATCATATATGCTTCCCAGGTGGCACAGTGGTAAAGAATCTGCCTGCTAATGCAGGAGATGCAAGAGACGTGGGTCATTCCCTAGGTTGGGAAGATCCCCTGGAGGAGGAAATGACAACCCACTTCATTATTCTTACCAAATATACATATTCAGCATATATATGTATATATCATATATGCTTCCCAGGTGGCACAGTGGTAAAGAATCTGCCTGCTAATGCAGGAGATGCAAGAGACGTGGGTCATTCCCTAGGTTGGGAAGATCCCCTGGAGGAGGAAATGACAACCCACTCCATTATTCTTACCTGGAGAATTCCATGGACAAAGGAGCCTAACAGGCTGCAGTCCATGGGGTCACAAAGAATCGGACACGTCTGAATGACTGAGCATCCACACGCACACATATTACATATTTCTTTCTCTTTCAGGTTATTTTCTATTATAAGTTATTATGTTATTGTACAATGTTGAGTACAACGCCCTGTGCTATGCAGTAGTCTTGTTGGTTATCTATTTTATATACAGTAGCAATATGTGTATGTTAATCCCAAGCTCCTAATGTAAAAGATTCATAAACCACTATCCTGAACTGATTGGAGTGGGAAATGACACCCCACTCCAGTATTCTTGCCTGGAAAATTCCATGGGCATTGGAGCCTGGTGGGTCATGGTGCCAGAAAGAGTCAGACATGATTGAGCACCCAGAACTCAGAGAACCTGAAAACTTCTTATTCAACCCCCTCCCCCCCAGTATGTACATGTTTACCTTCAGTGAGCTTCTCATAGGTGACTTTTCTCATAGACGCGAATGAGAACTCCAGTTTTTCTTACACACGGAACTAATCCTAGCCTGGATGACTTACTAGCTCTCTACAAGAGAATTACTTTCAGAATTCATCATCCTTCTTTGTGCTTGGCATTTAAAGAAAATGCTATGGAATAAATTTGTTTAAATGATTTCCACTGAGGCTTTCTGACGCTTATATACGTATCACCCTGTTATTCTGATCACTGGAATAGGAAGTTGGGGTTGGTTGACTCTTGAAGAGAATAATCACACATGAGTGTATGTATGTTTACATGTACACATGTGAGTATGTGGTCTCTTGTGCAATAAAGCACTGAAGATGTCTGCGATGCTATAGGATACACTATAACAAAAAACTTAAGAATTTATAAAAATTTCTAGTGACTATTCTATTCACATTTGTTATTTGCTCAAAACACGCACTTCACGCTTCATGTAATGAGGAAAATATCTCTATGGAAATACACTCCGCAGTAACGGCCTGATGGAAGCAAAGGCCTTTACGAGCACTGACTCAGATGCATGGAGGGCAGGCTGGTTTATATTTATCTCCCAAGAGGTTCTAATAAATTGAAGAGGAAAATAGATAACCTGCAATCCTCTGACAACATCCTCTTAAGTAGTCACATTGCCAAGAGTTATTTGCATAATAAATAGGATAATGAAACATCAAAATATATCATCGTTGTTCTTAGAGTCAGGATACGGTGAAATGGTACTTGTCCTATTCCTAAAAGGCTATGAATGAATGTGCTTCCCTTCATACTGTCTTACTCCCAACCCCAGGCACCAGGGATGTGAAGCACAGAACTGTAGGCATGGACTGACTTGACCTTCAATCATGCCTCCCAAGCCCATTCTGCCCCTCCATCCTCACAGCGCTCAAGGTGAGGGGACTGAAGAGCACCTCCTTCAACACCACCAGTCAGAAAGGGAACATAGGTGCTCATTTCATTTGAGGCTCACTGGATTTTCTTTAGATTTCTAGAGGATTCTTATTTAATAGCTGTTAGGCAAAGTAATATCTCTGCTTTTCAATATGCTACCTAGGTTGGTCATAACTTGTCTTCCAAGGAGTAAGCGTCTTTTCATTTCATGGCTGCAATCACCATCTGCAGTGATTCTGGAGCCCAAAAAAATAAAGTCTAACACTGTTTCCACTGTTTCCCCATCTATTTCCCATGAAGTGATGGGACCAGATGCCATGATCTTTGTTTTCTGAANCTGCTGTTTCATCCATGTTTTTAGGAGTAGGGGAGGTGTCTGAATCAACACCATAGACTGAATGGCTTATGTAAGAGACATGGGTTTGATCCCTGGACCAGGAAGATCCCCTGGAGAGGAAAATGGCAGCCCACTCCAGTATTCTTGCCTGGAAAATTCGATGGGCAGAGGAGCTTGGAGGGCTACAGTCCATGAGGTCACAAAGAGTCAGACACGACTGAGCGACAAAGCAGTCAAGGGAGGCTTGAACACAGCCATTTACTGCTCACAGTTCTGGAGGCAGGAAGTTCAAGATCAAAGCGCCATCAGGTCTGGTTTCTCTTGAGACCTCTCCGCATGGCTCATGGGCAGCCACCTTCTCACCGTCCTCACATGGCCTCTTCACTGAGCATGAGCATTCCTGGTGTCTCTCCCTCTTCTTATAAGGACACCAGTTCTTTAGGATTAGGGCCCCACCCTTACGACTTCACTTAACCTTAATAACCTCCCTAACCCACTCCAGTGTTCTTGCCTGGAGAATCCCATGGACAGAGGAGCCTGGTGGGCTACAGTCCACGGGGTTGCAAAGAGGCAGACGTGAACGAGCGGCTTAGCCCGGCACAGTAGAGCACACCCACCTCAAGCCCTTCTCTTGAATATAGTCACTTTGTGGGCTTAGAGCTTCACCTTGTGAACTTTGGGAGGGCACATTTCGGTCCAAAGTGGGAAGGATGAAGGAGTAAGTGTGTCACAGTCAGTTGTCTTCAGACATTTGCAGGATCAAGACAGGGCAGTGATGGAGCCTGTGATGTCTGGAGTAGAAGACCCACAAATGGGCAAATTAAAGAAATAAACCCCCCACAGGCCAAACACAACACAACTGTTTTCAAGCTCTGCTATAGAATTTCTGGAAACTTTCGACATTAATTGAAAACTGCTTGGGCAAGCATCAGTGGCCCAGCTAGTGTTCACTTGTTCTTCCTTTGCTTTCTGTTGGGGGATGAGAATTCTGTTTGCTTTGGGATGAGGGTCAGAGAGAGAGCTGCACACCTTTAGTTCCTTCAGATGGACACAGAGTTTCAGAAGGTAAGGTATGTGTGTCAATTTCCTTCAACATTTACTTCTGGCCTTTAATTTCCACATATAGAGTAGAAAGAATTCATTTCTACAGCCTGAACTAAAGCTCAGTCAATAGATGTTTGCATCTGTAAGAAATCAGACACACGGCTAATATGCCAGATTTTTTGTTGTTGCTGTTTAGTAGCTAAGTTGTGCTCGACTCCTTGTGACCCCATGGATTGTAGCCCACCAGGGTCCTCTGTCCATGGAATTTCCCAGGCAAGAATACTGAAGTGGGTTGCCATTTCCTCCTCCAGGGGATCTTCCTGACCCAGGGATCAAACTCTTGTCTCCTGCATTTGCAGGTGGATTCTTTACCAATGAGACACCTGGGAAGCCCCAATATGCCAGATAGATGTTATCAAATTCTTAATTCCTCAGACCCCCAGTCAGATGACAAGTAGGTTTCATGCCACATGCCTATTCTGGTCCACTAGCCATGACTGCCTGGAGTCCTGTGCCGAGAAGGACTCTGAAGTTCCAGATCAAACTAATAAATACAGTGCTCTCATCAATCAACTGCATCTATCAGGGATGACAGACAGAAGGAGGGCTTTGAGGCACCAGAATATGAAAGCCTAGGGAATTAGCAGCTTGTCCAGGACACTCTTGTCTTGGATAACATCCAGCGTGGCACCAGCCAGACAAACAAATCCCTCACTTTGTAGGTACAACAAAGGGGAGAGTGCTCTGCGGTGCTTTATGGGGCCAATAAGCAGAGACACAGGAAAAAATCCAAATTATTTCTTTGGGCTTGGAAGAAAAATCAAGATCATATGAAATAAAAGTAGCATACATACTCTACAATTTTAATATGAAATCCAAAGAAACAAATGTGTATCAATTTTTTTTTTGGTTTGTTCGGGAAGTTGGTGGTTAGTTTTATGGTTTTGATTTTAAAAGAAAATCTCTGTAATAATCTTACTGATTTTCTCCTCTTAAAATAAGCAATATTCTGTGGGAAAAGCCCAACCTTTCTTGGCATTACCTCTTTCTTCTGGAGATTATTAATTTCTTTTTAATAGACCTCATACTGCAAAATCAAATTTTTATATCACAAAGGGATTTCCATTTATCTTGGGCTGCATACTCTTCATCGTCTATCAAACTGAGTTTAAGTTTCTAATTGAAATAATTTTTCAAGTGTTGAGCAATAAAGAGGCAATAAGTGATAGGTTTAAATTATTTATTCATCTTATTTATAATTAATTCAGTTTTGTTCCTTGCTGCACAGTGAGGCTAACTCAATGTGTTTGATTTTCAAATCTTTCCTATCATTAGGCAACAACAGAAATGGCTGTTTTTTCCTGCCCTTCTTGTGTTTCATTGGTCCCAGGGGACTGAGGCTACATCAATTTAAATCACAGTTAAATTTAACACATTAACTTTGTTTTATAACACAGTGCTCCAAAAAGAGATTCATAAATAGATCATGCCTATTTTTAGTCAAATTAAAAAAAATTACCCACCTGGTAAGATGAATTACTGTATTAGCAAAGATCTCATTCTTCATCATTTAAGGACTGTGTATGCTTTGGTCTGTATTCTTACTTAAGACTGATAAGATTACTATACCTTTCACAAATATTATCTAAAATTTTTTTTTCCCAACATCTCTATCTGGATATTTCTCTTGCAGCACAAACTCAGGACCAAACTGAATACATCATTTCCTCCCACCTAACCATCTGCCTGCTCAAGTTTCCTCTCTCTGATTATGGCATCATGATCACCTTTAGCATTCTAAGGTCGCTGGTTACTCTCTGCTCCCGGATACACATACTCTCCCAGCCTTGTTCATTCCATCACTGCTCCATATAACACCCTGATAATCTCTTCCTCCACTAAGTTCCCAGCCACTGGACAACCCTACAGCCAATACATCTACATACTACCCACTCTTTCCCCCTAATACCCAAGTAATGCATCTGCTCTGAGGCTCACAAACCTATAAAGTTACCCTTTGACTCAATGGATATGCTCAAGCTTCCAAGATTCCCATTTATTCAGGCTGGCTCCTATCTCTGCAGCTTCATCCACTGCTGCTGCTGCTGCTGCTAAGTCACTTCAGTCATGTCCAACTCTGTGCAACCCCATAGACGGCAGCCCACCAGGCTCTGCCATCCCTGGGATTCTCCAGGCAAGAACACTGGAATGGGTTGCCATTTCCTTCTCCAATGCATGAAAGAGAAAAGTGAAAGTGAAGTAGCTCAGTCGCTTCCAACTCTTAGCAAACCAATGGACTGCAGCCTACCTAGGCTCCTCTGTCCACGGATTTTCCAGGCAAGAGTACTAGAGTGGGTTGCCATTGCCTTCTCCGAGCTTCATCCACTAGTACTTGGTAATTGGATAGTGATGAACCAGGGCTTACATGTAAGATCTTATTCAACAGTAAGCCCCTAGATATACACCAAGTATGTCTTTGCTGCTCACAGAATGTCTGATATACTTGGATACTCAACAAATGTCTGTAGAATACATGATCAAAGAGTGGGTCAAAAACAAAATACAGAGAATAGAATAATCAAGTAATGTGAAACTCAAGCCAAAAACACAGACAGTATGATGGGCAGGAAGATTCAGCCACTGCCTAGAATGATTCAGAAATAACTGACTGCGTCGCTAACCTAGAACTGCATACAAGCAAGTGCCTAATTGACAACACTTCAAGTGATCTGATTGCTTGGTCCACAGGGGGCCTCCGCAAGTTCCAGCTGTCCCAGTCATTTCCTTCTCCAATGCATGAAAGAGAAAAGTGAAAGTGAAGTAGCTCAGTCGTGTCCAACTCTTAGCAAACCAATGGACTGCAGCCTACCTAGGCTCCTCTGTCCACGGATTTTCCAGGCAAGAGTACTAGAGTGGGTTGCCATTGCCTTCTCCGAGCTTCATCCACTAGTACTTGGTAATTGGATAGTGATGAACCAGGGCTTACATGTAAGATCTTATTCAACAGTAAGCCCCTAGATATACACCAAGTATGTCTTTGCTGCTCACAGAATGTCTGATATACTTGGATACTCAACAAATGTCTGTAGAATACATGATCAAAGAGTGGGTCAAAAACAAAATACAGAGAATAGAATAATCAAGTAATGTGAAACTCAAGCCAAAAACACAGACAGTATGATGGGCAGGAAGATTCAGCCACTGCCTAGAATGATTCAGAAATAACTGACTGCGTCGCTAACCTAGAACTGCATACAAGCAAGTGCCTAATTGACAACACTTCAAGTGATCTGATTGCTTGGTCCACAGGGGGCCTCCGCAAGTTCCAGCTGTCCCAGCAGAAAAGGATAGGGACTTCCTTGGCCTGGAAGATACAGTAACTTGACCATGAGGATTAGGGTGAGGTATAAGAACGAAAGCAATATCAAGTACAATTACAAACATTTACTGAGCTTCTCTTATGAGAGGTGCCATGTCCTATCCACCTTAGCTTATTCAATCGTGAAAACAACCCTCTGAAGGTAACAAGAGTACACAGCTGCTGAGTGGCTTCTAAGAGACTGTTCTTATCCTAACACTTCAGCTCCTCTCCTGTAGGGGATGATACTTCCCCGTCTGCCACCTTGTGGGAGGAGTCAGCTGCCCTGTCTACTGACATCAGGCTTGGAGAGATGACATGCTATGGCTGATAATGGCAAGTGAGCAGGCATGAAGTATGCAAATCCAAGCAGAAGTTTTAGAAGGTTCCCAAAAGGTCTGGGGGAAATGGCCTGCCCCAAGTAACACTGCCTTTAGGTGGGCCCTAGGGGAGCAGAGCTGTAGCCAACATTCAACCTGCCACACCACTCAAGACTTTGGGGTTCATGGTTATTATTCAGAACTTAGCAATGGCCAAGCCAGGATTCACAGCCAGAGCCTACATGTTCATCCATCACAATCTTCTGTCCTCTTAGGAACATACCCTATTATTAGAAGATACCCCAAGTCTACTTCTGTTGGGCTTTGTCCCCTCCTTCCTGCAAGTTCTGTCCTGCAAGTTCTGGAAGCTGGTTAGATGTGCAGAATCTCAGCCCACCACTTCAGGATCTGTATTTTAACAGAATCATTACATATGTGATCTGCTGGTTTAACCCATCTGCATGACTATCTAGCTTCATGACAGGACAAGGTCAAGGGCCATGAACTGGAAATGCACAAGCATCTACTTGTTTTTCTAGGAATCAGAGGGGGAGGACCCATGTGTTGTACCATCATTATTGTAAGACTTTCTAGGACTTGCTCTAGACACTAAACAATGCCCTTTGATGGAGCAGCTCACACTCACTGCTGGCTATACTGACTTTTTGTTCACAACCCAGTGGCTTGTTTATTGAACAAATAAACATTAGATCCTATCAGTCCTCATTAGTGGCTGTCAGCATGTGAAAAAATCACACTTTTCTTTTCTATCCTGTTCCAAGATCCCATTATTGGTTTATCACCCTTTTGATGAATGACAATGATCATTACCATAACAGTAAACACCATAGCTTCTCAAACACAAAGCTATCATCATAACTAGTAGAGGAATATAGCCCATACCCCAGAGAAGGCAATGGCACCCCACTCCGGTACTCTTGCCTGGAAAATCCATGGACGGAGGAGCCTGGTAGGCTGCAGTCCATGGGCTGTCTCTTATACACATCTAGATGTGNGCTATCATCATAACTAGTAGAGGAATATAGCCCATACCCCAGAGAAGGCAATGGCACCCCACTCCGGTACTCTTGCCTGGAAAATCCATGGACGGAGGAGCCTGGTAGGCTGCAGTCCATGGGGTCGTGAAGAACCCGACACAACTGAGTGACTTCACTTTCACTTTTCACTTTCATGCATTGGAGAAGGAAATGGCAACCCACTCCAGTGTTCTTGCCTGGAGAATCCCAGGGATGGTGGAGCCTCGTGGGCTGCCGTCTATGGGGTCGCACAGAGTCAGACACGACTCAAGCGACTTAGCAGCAGCAGCAGCATAGCCCATACCCAGTGCTGCACAGCTGAGAACTCAGTATCATAGTCTCCTCTCCACATGGCCCTAAAACCAGTCACGGTGAGCAAGAGTATCCAAGTAGACATGGAAATGAGTAATGACCTTTCAAGATGGTGGATAATTCAGGTGGAACAACTACCCACACATCTGAAACAGTTTGTCCCGTGTGAAACCTAAGGTTTTTGACAGGCTGGTTTATGAATAAATTCATGACATGAGACATTTCCAAAATGTCTGTTAAGAACCGTTTCAAAATGAAGTCATCAAAATTACTGCAAAATGTATACTTTAAATTCAAACAGCCGGGGGAAAGAGTGTGCTTGTTATGTAGAATTCATTAACAGTATTTCAGAGTGCAGCCTCTATAAACATTTGTTTAGGATTGCTTTTATGCAATTGTTTGGAACATAAGCAGAGAAAGAGCTGAATGGGAAATTCCGGAAGCCCAGAGCTTGTTCAACTTGTTTTTCTTTCCTGCCTTGTTAGAAAGAAATCATTTCTTTTTCTTCAAATTTTAGTGCAATTGGAAGAATCTGATTTTTTTCTAATTTATCAGTTTATGTTCTTGAGAGTACAGAACATCACTTTAATGTGGGAAATGAGAGTCATACACTGAGATTTTCTCTCTCATTATCGTGCATGGGGAAAAAAAGACCCTTTATTATATGCAAATGACTCTTCATAGGTATTTAATTCACTTATAAATATGTGCACATTCACAAACTCACATTATACTGATCCTTATGTATTTATCAGCTAAAGGATGAGATTATATGGTCAAAGAATCAAATTAGCCAATTGAGGAGTTTTAGATCAAAAATATGCTAAAGGGGTAAAGAAAGTATTCTTAACATAGGAATGAACTGAGTGGCTGGTTAAGGATTAGAAATATTATGGCTGCACCACAAAGAAGAAATGCTCTATTTGATCTAAAAGGAGAAGCTGATTAAAATCTAAATAAATTTATATTTTTAAAAAATGTAGTATAACATCAGAATTGAAGAAAATCAATTTGTAAATAATAGAGAATAGAAATCACCATAGATGCACCCAAAAAGGAGAGGCAAATACTTTAGAGTACATACAATTTAGTAATATTTATATTCCAAAGAAGTGTCCCATAAACAAAATTAAAATGCAATGAGTTTCAAAATTTTACATCCTGTTAAAAAATTAATAATCCTAATACACAACAACAACAAAAAGATCATAAACTTATTTTTCAAATAAAACAGCAAAAAAAAAAAAAAAAAAAAAAAAGGCAAAGAANTTACATCCTGTTAAAAAATTAATAATCCTAATATACAACAACAACAAAAAGATCATAAACTTATTTTTCAAATAAAACAGCAAAAAAAAAAAAAAGAAATGGGCAAAGCACATGAATAGGCAGCAATAAAATTCTAAAAATAACCTAAATGCACAACAGGGGGATTGGCTAATGAATTATGGACATACATTTACATATAATAGAACAGAATATGCTATGTGAGAGTTGGACCAGAAAGAAAGCTGAGCGCCGAAGAATTGATGCATTTGAACTGTGGTGTTGGCAAAGGCTCTTGAGAGTCCCTTGGACTGCAAGGAGATCAAACCAGTCCATCCTAAAGGAAATCAGTCCTGAATATTCATTGGAAGGACTGATGCTGAAGCTGAGACTCCAATACGTTGGCCACCTGATGTGAAGAATTGACTAATTTGAAAAGACTCTGATGCTGGGAAAGACTGAATGTGGGAGAAGAAGGGGATGACAGAGGATAAGATGGTTGGATGGCATCACTGACTCAATGAACATGAGTTTGAGCATACTCTGGGAGGTGGTGATGGACAGGGAGGCCTGGCATGCTGCAGTCCATGGAGTTGCAAAGAGTCGGACACAACTGAGCGACTGAACTGAACTGAACCGTTAAAAAATTTTAGAAGATACATATTGATGTCGGAAATGTTCAGAAAACAGTAAAAAAAAAAAAAAATCAGATAAGATGAATATTTAAAAGATATTAACAGTATATATCTCTACATTGTAGAACTACAAATGTTTTCTTGTCTTTTTGACTTGTGCACAAATATTTAACAAAATTTACATTCATTTTATGTTGTTTTCCAATTTGAAAAATGATAACAAACATGAACAATTTTAAAGGGTTTAAAACTGGAACCATTTAGAGAGAAGATTTTAGCTAAGTGCGAGAGAGATTCTTCTCAACCTTATAAAGTTATAGCCTAAGCCATTGAGGTATGTTGCTTTCAAGAATAAAGTGAGATAGTATCTTAGAAGAGTGTCTTTACCCTAGGCTGACATTTGTCAGGAGCTGTGTTTGTAGGCAAAGGACAATGTTGATTCATAAACATAAGGAGAAAGCTGGACCAGTAGGAGGTTCCTTGTGCTTCCTTCAGAGTCTGTGTTTAGCACATCAGTGACAGTCTTGCCAGAACACCTGCTTTGTTCTGGACTGAGCTGCTTGGCAGGGCCAGACTGCTGGGTTTTAGACTGGGTAGTGCCTCCTCACTAGATGATTCTACACTGTCAATAGGTTGAGATGGGAGCTAACACATCAACTCGTTTACTGCATGCATCATCCCCCCATCCTCTCACATGAAAACCAACCATTAGGGTGAAGAAGTGAAGTCGCTCAGTCGTGTCCGACTCTTTGCGACCCCGTGGACTGTAGCCCACCAGGCTCCTCCATCCATGAGATTCTCCAGGCAAGAATACTGGAGTGGGTTGCCATTTCCTTCTCCAGGGGATCTTCCCTACCCAGGGATCGAACCCATGTCTCCTGCATTGCAGGCAGACGCTTTAACCTCTGAGCCACCAGGGAAGCCATCAAGGTAACTGATCAATAAAACACAAGGAAAACAATCTCAAAATAAACTACCTTACAATATCAGTGTCTTATTACTGTCATGACCTAACACAAATTTGGTGACTTAAAACAACTCAAATGTATTCTCTTATAGTTCTAGAGACCAGAAGTCTAAGACTCCTTTCACAGGACTAATGTCAAGGTGTCAGCAGACCCGAGCTTTCTCTGGAGGCTCCATGGGGTAGGGGTGGGAGGCAGGCAGCAATCTATTTCCTGGAACTTTTCAGCTTCTTGGGTCTGCTAACATTCCTTGGCCTGTGATCCCTTCCTTGCATCACTCCAATCTTTTGCTTTGTCATCATATCTCCTACTGCCCCACTGGTCTCCCCACTCCCTCTCAGAAGGATCTATTAGGTTTGATGAATTTCTCCATGTCCAGAGCCTTCATTTAAATATATTTGCAAAGGGTAGTTCTATTCCTGGGCTTCCTCCATGGCTCAGCAGTAAAGAATCTGCCTGCAGAAGCCACAGGTGACTCAGGTTAGATTCCCTAGGTTAGAAAAATCCCCTGGAGGAAGGCATGGCAACCCACTCCAGCATTCTTGCCTGGAGAAACCCATGGACACGGGTACCTGGCAGGCTACAGTCCATAGGGTTGCAAAGAGTCAGACATGACTCAAGTGACTTAGCACAGTACAGTTCTATTCCTAGTTTTTAAAGGACTCTCTATCCTGTTCTTCATAGTGGCTGTATCAATTTACATTCCCATCAACAGTGCAAAAGGTTCCCTTTTCTGCACATCCTTTCCAGCATTTATTATTTGTAGACTTTTTCATGATGGCCATTCTGACCAGTGTAAGGTGACTCCTCACTGCCGTTTAGATTTGCATTTCTCTAATAATGAGCCATGTTGAGCATCTTTTCACCTGTTTATTAGCCATCTGTACCTTGAGGAAACCATAACTGAAAAAGACACATGTACCCCAATGTTCGTTACAGCACTATTTATAATACTTAGAACATGGAAGCAACCTAAGTATCCATCGAGAGATGAACTGATAAAGAAGGTGTGGTATGTATACATAATGGAATATTAGCCATAAAAGGGAACATATTTGAGTCAATTCTAATTAGCTGGATGAACCTAGCACCTATTGTAAAGAGTGAAGTAAGTCAGAAAGACAAAAAAAAGTGTATATTATTGCATATATATATATGTGGAATCTAGAAGGATGGATGAAACTATTTCCAGGGTAGTATGGATGTGAGAGTTGGACTATGAAGAAAGCTGAGTGCTGAAGAATTGATGCTTTTGAACTGTGGTGTTGGAGAAGACTCTTGAGAGTCCCTTGGACTGCAAGGAGATCCAACCAGTCCATCCTAAAGGAGATCAGTCCTGGGTGTTCATTGGAAGGACTGATATTAAAGCTGAAATTCCAGTACTTTGGCCACCTCATGCGAAGAGTTGACTCATTGGAAAAGACCCTAATGTTGGGAGGGATTGGGGCAGGAGGAGAAGGGGATGACAGAAGATGAGATGGCTGGATGGCATCACCAACTCGATGGACATGAGTTTGGGTGAACTCTGGGAGTTGGTGATGGACAGGGAGGCCTGGCGTGCTGTGATTCATGGGGTTGCAAAGAGTCAGATATGACTGAGCGACTGAACTGAACTGAACTGAACTGAATAGAAATACAGACTAGTGCACATAGTGGAGGAAGGAGAGGTTGGGATGAATTGAGAGAGTGAGATGGAAATAAAATAGATAACCAGTGGGAATTTGCTGTATGATGCAGAGAGCTCAAACCTGGTGCTCAGTGACATCCTAGAGGGGTAGGATGGGGTGGGGTATGGGAGGGAGGTTCAGGAGGGAGGGGACATATGTATGCCTATGGTTGATTCATGTTGATGTATGGCAGAAACCATCACAATATTGTAAAGCAATCACCCTCCAATTAAAAATGAATAAAAAATAAATACCTACATTTGCAAAATCTCTTTGGCCACATAAGAAAATATTCAGAGGCTCTGGGTGTGAAGAAATCCCAGCCCACAGAATTCCTCTTCTTAGAGCAGCAACTCAGTACATTTTTATTGATGTTTTAAAGTCCTGACACACTACGATTATTTTCAGAAGCACTAAATTGAAAGTAAGTCAGATAAGTGGGCTTCTGAGAGGAAAAGAAATACTCACTCTTGAACTTCCTGTTGTTTCCCCAAGTCTCCAAGAAGGGATGCACAGCTGAAAACACGTATGTTTTTAAGAACAATTACAGCACAACTGCCATCTGGCAGATACAGATGTGATCAGTGGCTCCTGCTTAAAAAATGCAAATGATGCCTTTGCCTCCGTGTGGCCTGTGTCTGCCAAGAAGGCAGTGATAGGAAGAGAACGCCCCTCTGTCAAGTGTGCCACCCCGATCGCCCACACCAGGCCCAAGAAAACAACAGAGGGTGACTACAGCCGTCAGTGGAGGTGACTGAAAATCTGTAAAGGCAAACATGGGGACTTCAGGTTCCTTAATGCAGCAGGGTCATGCGACAAGGCTGATCACCCCCAAGATGGAGACTGCCACACCCACAAGTGACCCACGGCGGGCCTCCAGGCTGCCCCTTCTCTTTCTCCTCATCATCTGGAAAGGTGACACATTTGTGTGTCTGCGATCATGAAACCACTGAGTTGTTTGCGGAGTTGGTAATTACTAGTGTAACTACTTACTGAAATGAAAAATAAGATAAAAACACTGAACTCCGACTTGGAGAGATTGGGAAGGAAGGGAGAGAGGAAGGGGAGAATGGAAGTGCGTATCTGGACCCTTCAGTTTCACTGGAGAAAATCACACAGCTGGGAGGATCTGTGTCACAGTAAACACGGGGTCCGGGCTTCCCTGTGGCTCAGTGGTAAAGAATCTGCCTGAAATGCAGGAGACCCAGGCTCAGTCCCTGAGTTGGGAAGATTCCCTGGAGAAGGAAATGGCACCCCACTCCAGTATTCATGCCTGGGAAATGCCATGGACAGAGAAGCCTGGTGGGCTACAGTCCATGGGGTCTCAAGAGTCGGACACCACTTAGTGACTAAAGCGCCACGACAAGCACACAGGCACTTACCTACCCAGGCTCCATCCCAGTAAAGGTCATGGTCTTTTCGCCTTTTCTAACCTCCCAAGCCTCGGGCCCCTCACTCTCAGGAGCCGATCTGCCCTCCCTCTTTAGAAAAAGGAGGAGAAAAGAGTGAAAAATGCCTTTATTCATCTCACCACCATCACCAAGTCTGCAAACACTCCAGCATCAGGTCCCTCTTTCCCTCACTTGGGTTGGGATGGAGACAATGACGTGTTACACGAGGCCCTCCTCCGGCTCTGTCCACAGCGAGACAGGGTGTGAAGATCAGAGTGTGGCCTTGCTGATGCCAAGTCTGCTTCAGAGTCAGAAAAGCCGAAAATCTGCCAACCTCCTTTAAACGGAAGCACAGAGGCTCTTCTTCCCCAGGGTGAGAAAGCCTGGGGACGAGGTTCTGCAGGGGAGTGAGGCTTCTTCCACTCCAGCCTTTCTCCTGCTACCTGATCCCTCCTGGGTCCCTGTCTACTCAGTGGTCACCGATTCTCACCATTTCCATATCCTCTGGCCCCTCACTGAGCAGGGTTCCCCCTAAAAAAAAAAAAAAATCAGATAAGATGAATATTTAAAAGATATTAACAGTATATATCTCTACATTGTAGAACTACAAATGTTTTCTTGTCTTTTTGACTTGTGCACAAATATTTAACAAAATTTACATTCATTTTATGTTGTTTTCCAATTTGAAAAATGATAACAAACATGAACAATTTTAAAGGGTTTAAAACTGGAACCATTTAGAGAGAAGATTTTAGCTAAGTGCGAGAGAGATTCTTCTCAACCTTATAAAGTTATAGCCTAAGCCATTGAGGTATGTTGCTTTCAAGAATAAAGTGAGATAGTATCTTAGAAGAGTGTCTTTACCCTAGGCTGACATTTGTCAGGAGCTGTGTTTGTAGGCAAAGGACAATGTTGATTCATAAACATAAGGAGAAAGCTGGACCAGTAGGAGGTTCCTTGTGCTTCCTTCAGAGTCTGTGTTTAGCACATCAGTGACAGTCTTGCCAGAACACCTGCTTTGTTCTGGACTGAGCTGCTTGGCAGGGCCAGACTGCTGGGTTTTAGACTGGGTAGTGCCTCCTCACTAGATGATTCTACACTGTCAATAGGTTGAGATGGGAGCTAACACATCAACTCGTTTACTGCATGCATCATCCCCCCATCCTCTCACATGAAAACCAACCATTAGGGTGAAGAAGTGAAGTCGCTCAGTCGTGTCCGACTCTTTGCGACCCCGTGGACTGTAGCCCACCAGGCTCCTCCATCCATGAGATTCTCCAGGCAAGAATACTGGAGTGGGTTGCCATTTCCTTCTCCAGGGGATCTTCCCTACCCAGGGATCGAACCCATGTCTCCTGCATTGCAGGCAGACGCTTTAACCTCTGAGCCACCAGGGAAGCCATCAAGGTAACTGATCAATAAAACACAAGGAAAACAATCTCAAAATAAACTACCTTACAATATCAGTGTCTTATTACTGTCATGACCTAACACAAATTTGGTGACTTAAAACAACTCAAATGTATTCTCTTATAGTTCTAGAGACCAGAAGCCTAAGACTCCTTTCACAGGACTAATGTCAAGGTGTCAGCAGACCCGAGCTTTCTCTGGAGGCTCCATGGGGTAGGGGTGGGAGGCAGGCAGCAATCTATTTCCTTGAACTTTTCAGCTTCTTGGGTCTGCTAACATTCCTTGGCCTGTGATCCCTTCCTTGCATCACTCCAATCTTTTGCTTTGTCATCATATCTCCTACTGCCCGACTGGTCTCCCCACTCCCTCTCAGAAGGATCTATTAGGTTTGATGAATTTCTCCATGTCCAGAGCCTTCATTTAAATATATTTGCAAAGGGTAGTTCTATTCCTGGGCTTCCTCCATGGCTCAGCAGTAAAGAATCTGCCTGCAGAAGCCACAGGTGACTCAGGTTAGATTCCCTAGGTTAGAAAAATCCCCTGGAGGAAGGCATGGCAACCCACTCCAGCATTCTTGCCTGGAGAAACCCATGGACACGGGTACCTGGCAGGCTACAGTCCATAGGGTTGCAAAGAGTCAGACATGACTCAAGTGACTTAGCACAGTACAGTTCTATTCCTAGTTTTTAAAGGACTCTCTATCCTGTTCTTCATAGTGGCTGTATCAATTTACATTCCCATCAACAGTGCAAAAGGTTCCCTTTTCTGCACATCCTCTCCAGCATTTATTATTTGTAGACTTTTTCATGATGGCCATTCTGACCAGTGTAAGGTGACTCCTCACTGCCGTTTAGATTTGCATTTCTCTAATAATGAGCCATGTTGAGCATCTTTTCACCTGTTTATTAGCCATCTGTACCTTGAGGAAACCATAACTGAAAAAGACACATGTACCCCAATGTTCGTTACAGCACTATTTATAATACTTAGAACATGGAAGCAACCTAAGTATCCATCGAGAGATGAACTGATAAAGAAGGTGTGGTATGTATACATAATGGAATATTAGCCATAAAAGGGAACATATTTGAGTCAATTCTAATTAGCTGGATGAACCTAGCACCTATTGTAAAGAGTGAAGTAAGTCAGAAAGACAAAAAAAAGTGTATATTATTGCATATATATATATGTGGAATCTAGAAGGATGGATGAAACTATTTCCAGGGTAGTATGGATGTGAGAGTTGGACTATGAAGAAAGCTGAGTGCTGAAGAATTGATGCTTTTGAACTGTGGTGTTGGAGAAGACTCTTGAGAGTCCCTTGGACTGCAAGGAGATCCAACCAGTCCATCCTAAAGGAGATCAGTCCTGGGTGTTCATTGGAAGGACTGATATTAAAGCTGAAATTCCAGTACTTTGGCCACCTCATGCGAAGAGTTGACTCATTGGAAAAGACCCTAATGTTGGGAGGGATTGGGGCAGGAGGAGAAGGGGATGACAGAAGATGAGATGGCTGGATGGCATCACCAACTCGATGGACATGAGTTTGGGTGAACTCTGGGAGTTGGTGATGGACAGGGAGGCCTGGCGTGCTGTGATTCATGGGGTTGCAAAGAGTCAGATATGACTGAGCGACTGAACTGAACTGAACTGAACTGAATAGAAATACAGACTAGTGCACATAGTGGAGGAAGGAGAGGTTGGGATGAATTGAGAGAGTGAGATGGAAATAAAATAGATAACCAGTGGGAATTTGCTGTATGATGCAGAGAGCTCAAACCTGGTGCTCAGTGACATCCTAGAGGGGTAGGATGGGGTGGGGTATGGGAGGGAGGTTCAGGAGGGAGGGGACATATGTATGCCTATGGTTGATTCATGTTGATGTATGGCAGAAACCATCACAATATTGTAAAGCAATCACCCTCCAATTAAAAATGAATAAAAAATAAATACCTACATTTGCAAAATCTCTTTGGCCACATAAGAAAATATTCAGAGGCTCTGGGTGTGAAGAAATCCCAGCCCACAGAATTCCTCTTCTTAGAGCAGCAACTCAGTACATTTTTATTGATGTTTTAAAGTCCTGACACACTACGATTATTTTCAGAAGCACTAAATTGAAAGTAAGTCAGATAAGTGGGCTTCTGAGAGGAAAAGAAATACTCACTCTTGAACTTCCTGTTGTTTCCCCAAGTCTCCAAGAAGGGATGCACAGCTGAAAACACGTATGTTTTTAAGAACAATTACAGCACAACTGCCATCTGGCAGATACAGATGTGATCAGTGGCTCCTGCTTAAAAAATGCAAATGATGCCTTTGCCTCCATGTGGCCTGTGTCTGCCAAGAAGGCAGTGATAGGAAGAGAACGCCCCTCTGTCAAGTGTGCCACCCCGATCGCCCACACCAGGCCCAAGAAAACAACAGAGGGTGACTACAGCCGTCAGTGGAGGTGACTGAAAATCTGTAAAGGCAAACATGGGGACTTCAGGTTCCTTAATGCAGCAGGGTCATGCGACAAGGCTGATCACCCCCAAGATGGAGACTGCCACACCCACAAGTGACCCACGGCGGGCCTCCAGGCTGCCCCTTCTCTTTCTCCTCATCATCTGGAAAGGTGACACATTTGTGTGTCTGCGATCATGAAACCACTGAGTTGTTTGCGGAGTTGGTAATTACTAGTGTAACTACTTACTGAAATGAAAAATAAGATAAAAACACTGAACTCCGACTTGGAGAGATTGGGAAGGAAGGGAGAGAGGAAGGGGAGAATGGAAGTGCGTATCTGGACCCTTCAGTTTCACTGGAGAAAATCACACAGCTGGGAGGATCTGTGTCACAGTAAACACGGGGTCCGGGCTTCCCTGTGGCTCAGTGGTAAAGAATCTGCCTGAAATGCAGGAGACCCAGGCTCAGTCCCTGAGTTGGGAAGATTCCCTGGAGAAGGAAATGGCACCCCACTCCAGTATTCATGCCTGGGAAATGCCATGGACAGAGAAGCCTGGTGGGCTACAGTCCATGGGGTCTCAAGAGTCGGACACCACTTAGTGACTAAAGCGCCACGACAAGCACACAGGCACTTACCTACCCAGGCTCCATCCCAGTAAAGGTCATGGTCTTTTCGCCTTTTCTAACCTCCCAAGCCTCGGGCCCCTCACTCTCAGGAGCCGATCTGCCCTCCCTCTTTAGAAAAAGGAGGAGAAAAGAGTGAAAAATGCCTTTATTCATCTCACCACCATCACCAAGTCTGCAAACACTCCAGCATCAGGTCCCTCCTTCCCTCACTTGGGTTGGGATGGAGACAATGACATGTTACACGAGGCCCTCCTCCGGCTCTGTCCACAGCGAGACAGGGTGTGAAGATCAGAGTGTGGCCTTGCTGATGCCAAGTCTGCTTCAGAGTCAGAAAAGCCAAAAATCTGCCAACCTCCTTTAAACGGAAGCACAGAGGCTCTTCTTCCCCAGGGTGAGAAAACCTGGGGACGAGGTTCTGCAGGGGAGTGAGGTTTCTTCCACTCCAGCCTTTCTCCTGCTACCTGATCCCTCCTGGGTCCCTGTCTACTCAGTGGTCACCGATTCTCACCATTTCCATATCCTCTGGCCCCTCACTGAGCAGGGTTCCCCCTGGACCCCATCACCTCCCGTTACTGACCCATTTCTCCCCATTCCCAGTAAACCTGCACTGAGGAGACACCAGCATCCAGGCTGGCCTCGTCTTCCCCAGTCGCTCCACCTCTCACCCCAAGGTACTTCCTGCCCCCATCCTCCTGACATGTTGCCACTGATGGCCATTGCTTCTCATTTTTCCTTTTCTGAGTCATATTTCTGGACTGGATCCCAAAATGTTGGTGTTCTCCGGGATTCTCACTCAGGCTCTTCTCTCATCTTACTGTACGCTTGCTCTTAGAGGTGCTGGCCACGCCCTGGCCCAGATGACGGTATATCAGGTATATCAACCAGCTCTCCACCAGCCTGACCCAAGCCTGTGCTCTGAGCTCCACGTCTACTCTTCCTCTCAGATGCACTCACAGCATCTCAAACTGACCAGAGCCACACCTGAGCCTATGCTTTCTCCTAGCTCACCCCTAAACTGCTCCAACTCCAGTGGCCCCTGCATCCGGGAAAAGCACATCCACCCAGCCTCCCACACTAGACTCCCTCAAACACAGCTCGAATTGGCTCCCTTTCCCCAGCTGCACTGCTTGACAGTCCAAGCTCCCATCCTTTCTCCTAGGAGTGTTAATGACCTCCTAATGGCCTTAGAGAACCCTATCTTGCTCCCCTCAAATCCATCTTCTACTCTAATACATCCGGATGTTCCGAAAATAACATGATCACATGACTCCTTTGCTTAAATACTTTAATAACTGCCCAAAGGCTTTTGAACAAAACTTAACCTTAATTTGAGCCAGCCATCTCTTTCTAACAGGCCCCCATCTACTTCTCCAGTCCTGTCTGTGTCATTCTTCTTTCTCTGGGATGATCCCTTCTGTTTGCTTGTCCGCCTCCCCTATTCACCCTGTTTCCTGGCCCATGAGGCTGACCAGTCCTGAGGGCATCGCCAAGCTGCCCACACCCTCTGACTTCTGTGGGCTCAGGGCAGTGGGAGCCCCTGCAGAAGATCAGAGGAAGGGAGGAGAGTCGAGGCAGTCACTAACCCCCGGCTCATTTCCTGATGGGTTTCCTTAGCTTGCTGCATTTGCCAACCAAAGATCACTCCTCCTGGGAAGTGGGCCTCTCCTTCCAGGTGCTGGGACCCACTACATCCCCGCCTGAGCCCACCAGACTTATGGACAGTGACAAAGCAATCATCACAGGACTCGGGGCACTGCCCAGCCTTTGTGCTCTCTTGACATCCAGCCCACACCTTCAAAAATAGTGCCTTTATTACATACTCTTGGAATTTTCTCATCCATGAGCACCATCTACTTCCTGTAGGGATTCTCCCTGGTGTATCTTCATCCTCAGTACTCCTGCCCTCTGACCTTTTCTCCAAACATTCAGCCTCACCACAACTGAGGCTGGTCCTTGTGCTCCACCTGACCCACAGGCTTGACTAAATGCTCCACTGTGCACTCCCAGTATGCAATCTCCTCTGTCAATGACACACTCCACATCACTGCCATTACTGATGTATCTCTTTAATTAGCTCCACAAAGACAGGGACCATGTCAGTGGCACCCGATTCCCCCCGTGCCTGGCACCCAGCAAATGCTCAATCAGTACCCGTTGACCAACACACACTCATTTCTCCAAGTTTGAGATCAAACCCAGTAAATCTCAAAGAACATGAGTCCTGAATATTCATTGGAAGGACTGATGCTATAGCTAAAGCTCCAATACTTTGGCCACCTGATATGAACAGCTGACTCATTGGAAAAGACCCTGATGCTGGATACTGTGAAAGATTGAGGGCAGGAGGACAAGAGGGAACAAAAGATGAGATGGTTGGTTGGTACCACCAACTCAGTGGACAAGAGTTTGAGCAAACTTGGGAGACGGTGAAGGACGGGGAAGCCTGGTGTGCTTCAGTCCATGGGTTGCAAAGAGTTGGACACAACTTAGCGACTAAACAACAACATACTCATTTCTCCAAGTTTACCTAGTGGATAACCCGATTGATATTGAAAGTTGCATTCTAGCTTACATATTACACATGTAGAATTGCTACACAAATAGCTTTGGACGACCTTGAGTAAAAAGTGACATCATTCATTTCCAAATTCCAGAGGTAGTCAAAACTCATCCTTCATTTTGACAGTGATCAAGTCCAAAAAATGTATGCATGCTAGGATATGTATAAATAGATTTGAGGGCTAGATTCCAATTAGTTTCATCTTCATAAGAAATTAGTCTTGCATAACAGACCCAAAGTAATATATAATGAAAAGCATTATAAATATTTGATTAGTGGTTTATTATTATTGAACTCTGTTGACCACATAACCCTATGGTGTCCAAATTCCTTTATATATGAAAAAGTCTATGTCCTACAAGCCTGTAGTCCAAACACAGGCAAACACAGGTTCTCTTACCTGCCTCCTTCCAGGTCGGCCTCCTGAGCCTTTCGACGGCTACTAGGGAACTGGTTCTTGTCCTTGATCTTTTTTCTTTTTCCAATTGTTTTTTTCATTTTTATTGGGATATAGTTGACTTACAGTTCTGTGCTATGTCCTTGGTTTTTTGATTACCCTTAACTACTGTCAACCTAATCGCAGGCTCTTGGTCCCCCCACCCTCACACTCTCTGGGGGACAGTTCTCCTGTGCACAGCCCATGGAAAGTTTCAGTCCTCTCCCTAGACCAGAGGAGTGGGATGGAGGAGTTTGGAGGGAGACTCAAGAAGGAGGGAGATATGTATACATATAGTCGTTCATTTCATTGTAGAGCAGAAACTAACACAACATTGTAAAGCAAGTATATCCCAATTTTTAACAATAGGAAAAAATAAGCAAAAGATTTGAAGGGACATCTACCTAAAATATATAAATAAATAGCTAGTAAGCACATGAAAAGATATTCAACAGTATGTCTTTAGGGAAATGCAAATTAAAACCACCCTGAGATACCACTTCACACCCACAGAATGGCTGTAACAGATAAGATAAACAGTATCAGTGTTGACAAGGATGTGGAGACACTGAAATCCTTACAACACGGCTGGTGGGAATGTAAAATGGTGCATCTATTTTGGAAACAGTTTGATGGCTTCTTAAAAAGGTGCACATAAGCCTACCACATGACGCAGCATGTCTGCTCCTGGGTACAGACCCAAGAGAAACGAAAATACATCTCCACACAAAAGCTTGTACACAGATTTTCATAGCAGCATTATTCATAGCCCAAAGCGGAAACCATCCAAATGTCCATCAACCGGAGAGTGAGTAAACAACGTGTGGTTCATCCACATGATAGAATATATTTGGCAATAGAAAGGAACGAAGGATTGATGTGTGCTACAGCACGGAGGAACTTTAGAAACACTATCGTTTGTGAGAGAAACCAGTCAGTAGACCATACATTGTGTGAAATACACAGAAAAGACCTCTCTATAAAAGCAGGAGAGTAGAAATCACAAACATAGAGAACAAACTTATGGTTACCAAAGGGAAGGAGGAGAGGGATAAATGAGGAGTTGAGGGTTAACATATACACACGATGATGCATAAAACAGATGAACAACAAGGACCTACTGTATAGCACAGGGAACTGTATTCAGTATCCTGTAATAACCTGTAATGAAAGAGGCAACGGAGGATGAGATGGTTGGATGGCATCACCAACTCAATGGGCATGAGTCGGAGTAAACTGCAGGAGATAGTGAAGGACGGGGAAGCCTGGGGTGCTGAAGTTCATGGGGGTGGCAAAGAGTCAGATATGATTTAGCAACTGAACAACAACAACCTATAATGGAAAAGACTATATATATTTATTATATATGTGTGATACAGATATAAATAAGTGAAACACTTTGAAACACAACACCTGAAACTAACACAACATTGTAAATCAACTAACTTCAATAAAGAATGTTTTCAATTAAAAAAAAAAAAAAAGTTGAGTAGAAGTTGTTGCCCAAGCCTGGGGGCTGAGGGTGGGGATGCGGAGTGAATGCAAATAAACAGGAGAAATATTTTTGGGTGGTGGAGAAATGTTTTGCTAAAATATTTCTAACGTTGGACTGTGGTGGTATTTGTACAACTCTGTAAACTTACTAAAAATCAGTGAATTGTACTTAAAACAAGAGAGTCACGTACTACGTAAATTATGCCTCAGAAAAATATGCAAACAATATAATTAAATTAAAATACAATTAAAAAGTAGATAAACAGCCAATAAAATGAGCCTTGTGATTACCCAGTACAGACCCCACCCTGCCTTGGACTATAGTCAACTGATGCGTGTCTGTGTCCCCATTGAGACTAGCGCTTCTTGCCATCTGGCATTTTCATTTTTGTTATATCCACAGCACAGTCTCTTGACTACAGTGAGCATGCAATAATTATTTGTTGAATTGAACTCCAGTTAAAGTTTAAAAAGGCATTTTTCTGGACATCAAAAGAATGCTTTAAAAAAAAAAAAGTTTTCACAAAATGCTTCCCCTCAGCATCCCCATGTAGGTGATGCAGGAAAGTGTGATGACGTGGGTGTGAGAAGCAGATATGACATTTAGCTAAAGACCCAGCAAGTCTGTCTTTGGGGAAAAAAAATACAGCAGCAGTGAATGTGTGTCGCTTCCTGATTTTGAGCCAGATGAATGTGGCGCTCCAGAAGGGGCAGCCATCCGTCCCCACTCCACAATGCCAGAGGCTGCTGGCTCCTCTGCTAAAACTGTCAGATTACACCCCACATGGCTGAGCATGTGGACAAAGAAGACAGCTGAAGCTGCTTAAAAGTTTAGTCTAAGTGTTCCTGTGCTTCTGCTCATGGGACACGGAAGAACAGAAAATCCCACTCAGGAACTTGAAGTCCTGATGAAGCTGGGACTGGACCCATCACAAGTCCCTAAGTGGGATCACACACCCCCAGAATTGCACCCAGGAGGGTTTGCTGTTGTTCAGTCACTAAGTCATGTCTGACTACTTGCGACCCCATGGACTGTAGCCTACCAGGTCCCTCTGCCCATGGGATTCTAGAGAATACTGGAGTGGGCTGCCATTTCCTTCTCCAGGGGACTTTACTGACCCAGGGATCAAACCTGTATCTCTTGCATTCTGGATGGTCTCCTGTATTGCAGGCAGATGCTGTAAGCTGAGCCACAGGGAAGCCCAAGGTTAAAAAAAAAAAGTTTTCACAAAATGCTTCCCCTCAGCATCCCCATGTAGGTGATGCAGGAAAGTGTGATGACGTGGGTGTGAGAAGCAGATATGACATTTAGCTAAAGACCCAGCAAGTCTGTCTTTGGGGAAAAAAAATACAGCAGCAGTGAATGTGTGTCGCTTCCTGATTTTGAGCCAGATGAATGTGGCGCTCCAGAAGGGGCAGCCATCCGTCCCCACTCCACAATGCCAGAGGCTGCTGGCTCCTCTGCTAAAACTGTCAGATTACACCCCACATGGCTGAGCATGTGGACAAAGAAGACAGCTGAAGCTGCTTAAAAGTTTAGTCTAAGTGTTCCTGTGCTTCTGCTCATGGGACACGGAAGAACAGAAAATCCCACTCAGGAACTTGAAGTCCTGATGAAGCTGGGACTGGACCCATCACAAGTCCCTAAGTGGGATCACACACCCCCAGAATTGCACCCAGGAGGGTTTGCTGTTGTTCAGTCACTAAGTCATGTCTGACTACTTGCGACCCCATGGACTGTAGCCTACCAGGTCCCTCTGCCCATGGGATTCTAGAGAATACTGGAGTGGGCTGCCATTTCCTTCTCCAGGGGACTTTACTGACCCAGGGATCAAACCTGTATCTCTTGCATTCTGGATGGTCTCCTGTATTGCAGGCAGATGCTGTAAGCTGAGCCACAGGGAAGCCCAAGGTTGATCATCTTCACTCCTAAGAACCACCCTATTACCTCACCAGCAATTCATCAGAAGAATGTCCACGAGCTGACCGGGCCCCCTACAATGCTCACCCCTATATTGACTAAAAACTCTTCCCTGAAAAGCCAGCAGGGAGCTGAGTTCTTCTGAGCATAAACTGCCCATTCTTCTTGCTTGACCCTGTAATAAACACCATGTTAGTACTGATTTTATTGTAATTTGCACAAGTGGACTCAAGGTCGGTTCCATAACAATATATATCAGCCAGAACCCCAACATCAGTATCTGCAGCTCTGCATTTTAGGGAACCATCACTTTAAGTGAGCATTTCTTTTTAAAACTTTTACCCTTCATAAATAAATCCTGGCTTCAAGCACTAAAGTATCTGATACCTACCAAGAGTTTAATAATGCTTGTTGAGTTTTAATTCACTTTAGTTGTTCCCACAAATTCACCAACATGAATCATGAAGAAAAAAACATAACAAGACTTCAATTTCACCCCAAAACAAGCCTAAACAAGGACAGAATCTTTTCTATAGGAACTGGGAAGGGGGCTTGAAATTGCGGCAGAGCTGGTGGGTCAAGAAGTAGAGGGAGGAGGGTCCAGGAAAGAAAAGAGAAGAAGGGAGGTCAAGAGTAGACAGAGAGGATGAAGTCAGTGCACCTGAGAGAGACTGAGAGAGCCTGCAGACCAGAGGGCAACCAGCTCAGCTGTGGGGCACTCCTCAAGCCTGCCTTTCTCATCTTGAGAAACCTGTATCTCCCGCCTAGCTCTTCATGCTGAGCCACACAGAGTAGGTTTCCTGATCAGTCATATAGTGTCTCGCACAGGAGAGGCCTCTGGGTCCCGACAAGTCCACTTGGTCTTGGATATGACTCACTATGTTCTCCACTTGAAGCATCAGCACTCCAGTGAAAACAGGGCATCCCTTCTCTGTCCCCCAGTTTCCTAGGACTGGAGAAAAGAAGAGACGGCTTATAGGGAGAAGAACCATAGATCAAGAAAAGGTTTTAAGGTGTCTATGGAAAATGTCATACACTAAATAGGGAGTGAAGCTTTATTTTTTTTTTTAATTTAACTGCAGCATCATTGACTCAATGGACATGAATTTGAGCAAACTCAAGGAGATAGTGAAGGACAGGGAAGTCTAGTGTGCTGCAGTCCATGGGGTTGCAAAGACTTGGACACTACTTGAATGACTGAAAAATAATTAGCTTGAGAAGTGACTCTGAGAGTTCCAAGTGGATACATCTAGTCAGCTGAAACTAGGTTAGAGCTAGATGCAGTAAGCAGTGGGCATGCATGTTACCATCCACGAAAAGAGCAGAGAATAAAGACAGATGAGAGGCTGGGCCTGAGCATTAAGAAATTCTAACACTGAAAGGCTGTACACGAGCTGGCAAAGCGGAATGAGACAGAGACCAGAAAAAAAATGAGAAAGCAGAAGAGTAAGAGAAGATGGAAGCCAAAGGAAGAAACTGTTGCAATGAGGAAAGAGAGGCTGCTGGTGGTGAGCATGGCTGTGAGGATGGGTGACGGCCCACTACACGTGGCAGGAAGCCACTGGTGACTTTGCAATAGACTGACTGAAGGGAAAGGGCTGATTGGCGTATGAGGACTGGGTGTTGATTGAATACAAGGCAAGAACATGGGGCCAATTAGTGTTGACATATTTTTAGAGAAATCCGACTTTGAAGTACAAAAAGACAGAAAAGAGGATAACAGAAAGTGAAGTAATAAAGAGCAAATCTGTATGAAACTGTAGCCAAATATACACTAAAAAGTATAATAAAGATGATGGTCAAACCAGCAGAAATGAAATACTATTTCATTCCATAGAACACTAGAGAATGAAATAATTGAATCTGAAGCCAAATCTCTTTGACCTAAAGACTATGGTTGGTCAAGAGAACAGAAGTCCAGGAGATTGAACATATGGGCATCAATCTAAATAACTGGCACATGAAGACAGGGTGGCGCGGCAGGCCTGATACATCAAATCTTTCAGTTCAGTTCAGCTCAGTCGCTCAGTCGTGTCCGACTCTTTGCGACCCCATGAATCACAGCACGCCAGGCCTCCCTGTCCGTCACCAACTCCCAGAGCTCACTCAGACTCACGTCCATCAAGTCAGTGATGCCATCCAGCCATCTCATCCTCGGTTGTCCCCTACTCCTCCTGCCCCCAATCCCTCCCAGCATCAGAGTCTTTTCCAATGAGTCAACTCTTCGCATGAGGTGGCCAAAGTACTGGAGTTTCAGCTTCAGCATCATTCCTTCCAAAGAAATCCCAGGGCTGATCTCCTTCAGAATGGACTGGTTGGATCTCCTTGCAGTCCAAGGGACTCTCAAGAGTCTTCTCCAACACCACAGTTCAAAAGCATCAATTCTTTGACGCTCAGCCTTTTTCACAGTCCAACTCTCACATCCATACATGACCACAGGAAAAACTATAGCCTTGACTAGACGGACCTTTGTTGGCAAAGTAATGTCTCTGCTTTTGAATATGCTATCTAGGTTGGTCATAACTTTTCTTCCAAGGAGTAAGCGTCTTTTAATTTCATGGCTGCAGTCACCATCTGCAGTGATTCATAGGCACTCCAAAATCTGAAAAAGATGCTCTAACATCTCAAAGCAGCCATCAGTATCACATTGAGCTGATGAAAAGGTTTTCATCGATTCTTGGCTGGTATTTTTTCTCTCCTCAGTTTTTTACACGTATTCAGCAAATTTCATAGTGCCTGGAACAGAGGCCAACTTTCGTTGTAAACTCTGACTCAGATTTATTTATTTATTTGTCCATTATCTGACTCTTTCATTAAGATTATGTCCACACAGACACATGCCAGGCCTTTTCCCCCCATCTACTCCCTGTACCTGGAACAGAGCCTGATTCACTACAGGAGCTCAAGGACTACTTGTTGAGTGACTACATTAAAATTGACCCAAGAGCTGCACAGCAAACTTAATGCTACAGAAGGATTTTCCCCACTTCCTCAGTGTTTGGTGATTTATAGAAACAGAGTTGTCAGGGTTTACAAATGCACTGAACACTTTTGCCTGCATGCATGCTAAGTTGCTTCAGTTGTGTCCAACTCTTTGTGACTCTATGGACTGTAGCCCACCGGGTTCCTCTGTCCATGGAATTCTCCAGGCAAGAATACTAGAGTTGCCATGTTCTTCTCCAGGGGATCTTCCCAACACTGGGATCAAAATCACATCTCCTGCATTTCCTACATTGGCAGGTGGGTTCTTTACCTGAGAAGATGAGATGGTTGGATGGCATCACTGACTCGATGAACATGAGTTTAAGCAAGCCCTGGGAGATGGTGATGGACAGGAAAGCCTGGTGTGCTACAGTCCATGGGGTCACAAAGAGTCAGACACGACTGAGAGACTGAACTGAACTGATATCCCCTCTCTTTTAGATATCCTCCCCATTTAGGTCAAGCACTGAGTAGAGTTCACTGTGTTATACAGTAGGTTCTCATTAGTTGTAAATGTGTATTTTTAAATAAATGGAAGCCAAAGGCCTACAGAGAGAGTGGTAGTGTGGCTTGAAGTGGAAAAAAAAAATGACTATGGTTTTTCCTTAATTCTGCACCCAAATTGTGTGATGATGAATTCAGGATATCAAGATGTTGGAAGTTTTTACTACCTCTGAAATAAAAAAAAAATTTTTTTTTTGTAAAGAGGGGTGGTGATCATCATGACAGGAGACCGAGGCAGAGGTGACAGAATCATCTACATTAGAGACCCTCAGCACCATCCTGGATACTAAAGTGCTAAGCCAGCAGATAGCACCGCGTTTCTCTGAAAGCAGCATCACAGGGTTGCCTGCAGAGCAAACTTCTTTCTTAAGAATAGATACCTTGAGTCTTGAGAATATACACTTGTATTCATTTTACTTTTCCGATGCTATACTTCCAAGGGCTCAAACATACCAAAACTTTCCCAAGATATAATGAGAATACATCCAGGAGAAGGAAAGACAAACCCCAAATCTATAAATATTTTCCGGCACTACTGCTTTCTGAGGTTCTCTATTATATCTCACGCTGAACACTGAAGGTGAATTTCACAGCACTGAAAGTCACTACACTCACTTCTGCAAGAGGTAAGGATTGAAATCTCATAAGCCAAATAATAGGTTATCTTTATTTAAAGATATGCAGTAAATTAGATTTTTTTTTTCTTGGTGCCAACAATTAGGAATACAGACTTCCTGTTTCTAAGCGATTTCAGGTTTAATTAGGATTCTCTAAGCCCCATTTGTCTTAACAATTTGACAGCTCTGGCTTCCCCTTCCACACCCACACTTTGCCTCCTTTACTCTCTTCCCCACTTGCAGTATCTTATTCCATATAAATGCCAGGAGGAAAGGGAAGCGAGCATCGATGCAAATGAGATCACTTGTTTCGTCTGTGAACACGCCACTTTCAAGGCACCTTTGATAAAAGGTTATTTTCCCTCGACTGACAATTATCTCGAAGCTAATTATTAAAGTGTCTTATTAAAATGTGCATGTTTGAGGGGTTTCTATGGGAGTTGGAGATGAAAACCCCCTGGAAGAAAAATATGACATCACAGGGAAAATGTGCAGGAGCGCGCCCTGTTTGTCCATTTAAATTAGTTTCATCATCCATAACAAGTGTTTAAAGAGCAGAAAAGCAAGCATGATGCATAATGCATTGTGTCATGATGCATAATAATTAGGCCTGCTCCCTGCCACCCTGTCTCCCAAGACTTAAAAATCTCTCCGAGTAAGCATTTTGTTCTAAAGGCTTTGACAAAAATGCCATTTAGGGACTTTCAAATTTACAGCCAGGCAATTTGTCATCATTTATATGAGAGGGAAGAAGGTAAAAGGAGTATAATGCCGCACAGTTCATCACTTCACAAACCTCCTGGTGACGAATGCTTCCAGACCTCCACTGCAATAAAGCAGCAGTCAGTCCCTGCGAGGCGGGGTGGCACTGGGCGGGGG
>SJYX01020474.1:181873-194875 GCA_006410675.1 Oreotragus oreotragus
AAAGAAAGAAAGCCAAATAATGTGTTCATTCCATGCTCCAACAGGAGCAGAATGATTTACTCTGAGAATAGCTCAGGTTAACTGAAGATCTAGAAACAAATTTCCAGCTTCATACATGCTTCTCCAATTCACAAGGACTGTAGTGAGTTAACCGTGGCAAGGCATTTGAAACATTCTTCATTCCAAAACATCACTTTTAGAAGAATGATAAAGTCTAAGATAGCACTAAATTTATGTAACAAACAACAACAACAACAAAAAAAACACAGCTGAACCAAAAATGAAAATAGACTTTCTTTGGAATGAGACATTGTTATTTTTAAATGATCAATTATTTTAAAAGAAAATGTGTTTTTTTTTTGGATGTAGAATAAAATTTAGAACTGAAGTACAAATGCGACTTTTCCCATTGAAACAGGAAAGAAAATCAGGGGCTTGCAATTGAATAAGCCTTATGCACCATCCTTCTCCTTCCATCCCCATTTCATTTAATACTGAGCACCTTCTGTGTGTGGATTCCTTACCAGCGACCAGGGCTACCTATCTAAGAAAACCTAAATGAGGAATAGCAGAGGGCAGATAGGTGTCTGAAATCTGATGATTAGGACTAGTTGAAAAGGGCTAATGTAAACAATTTAATGAGTGAACAATTAATGGAGTCCAAAAGGCAGACTCAAGTAACCAGAAAAATTGTCTTTCAGCTAATTTAACATTTTATCATAATTGAACACAGATCGCCTGGAGCCAGGACTGTGTGTTGGCTGCACCCAGGGACGAGCAATTTCCAGCTCTGTGCTAATCCCTCCCAAACAGGGAGGCAAAATCTGGTCACCAGGATATCTTCATGGACCTTCACAAAACCCAGGAGAAAAGTGCAAGACCAAACAAGGTAATAACTGTGTATGTGTATCCAGTTAGCAGCCTTATTTAGCATTCATTAAGCCAAGAATTTATATATGCTATTGATACTATGTATAAAATAGATAGCTAATGAGAACCTACTGGAGCTTCCCAGGTGGCACTAGGGGTAAAGAATCTGCCAGCCAAGGCAGGAGACCCAATAGACACAGGTTCGATCCCTGGATCAGGAAGATTCCCCTGGAGAAAAAAGTGGCAACCCACTCCAGTATTCTTGCCTGGGAAATTCCATGGACAGAGGAGCCTGGTGGGCTACAGTCTGTGGTGTTGCAGAGTCAGACATGACTATTACCAGTGTTACTATAAAACAGATAGCTAATGGGAACCTACATGATAACAAAGGGAACTCTACTTGATGCTCTGCTGTCTGTACATTTGTGTCTCCATTTCTGCTTTGTAAATAAGGTCTGCTGCTGCTGCTAAGTCACTTCAGTCGTGTCCAACTCTGTGTGACCCCATAGACGGCAGCCCACCAGGCTCCCCCATCCCTGGGATTCTCCAGGCAAGAATACTGGAGTGGGCTGCCATTTCCTTCTCCAATGCATGAAAGAGAAAAGTGAAAGTGAAGTCGCTCAGTCTGTCCAACTGTTAGCGACCCCATGGACTGCAGCCCACCAGGCTCCTCCGTCCATGGGATTTTCCAGGCAAGAGTACTGGGGTGGGGTGCCATTGCCTTCCCCCGTAAATAAGGTCATCTGTACCATTTCTAGACTCCACATATATGTGTCAATACACAGTATTTATCTTTCTCTTTCTGACTGACTTCACTCTGTATGAGAATCATTCTTTTTAAAAAGAGAAAATATGGAGTAAGAAATGGAGGTTGCTGTTTAGGAAACAAGTCTACTTTAACTGAAGGAAAATAGCAGCAAATCTCCCAGACATTAAGATGTGTGGCTAGGAAAGCTAAAAGATGTTGAGTCTTTAGAAGACAGAGGACTAAAGTGTAAATCCTATTTGCTCACTAAAACAATTGCTGTGAAGATCTCAGGTTAACACTAAACTTGACTAGGTTATGAAAGTGATGAGTATTAGTCGCTAAGTCGTGTCTGACTCTTTTGCGACCCCATGGATTGTAGCCAGCCAGGCTCCTCTGTCCATGGAACTTTATAGTCAAGAATACTAGAGTGGGTAGCCAGTCACTTCTCAAGGGGATCTTCCTTACCCAGGGATCAAACCTGGGTCTTCTGCATTGCAGACAGATTCTTTACTGCCTGAGCCACCTGCTGCTGCTGCTGCTACTGCTAAGTCACTTCAGTCGTGTCCAACTCTGTGTGACCCCATAGACGGCATCCCACCAGGCTCCCCCATTCCTGGGATTCTCCAGGCAGGACTACTGGAGTGGGTTGTCATTTCCTTCTCCAATGCATGAAAGAGAAAAGTGAAAGTGAAGTCGCTCAGTCTGTCCTTCTGTTAGCGACCCCATGGACTGTAGCCCACCAGGCTAAGTTATAATTTAGCTTAATAAAGATCATTTCTTCCCTGTCACTCCTCACATAGGTGGATCCTCTTCTGGTCAAATGATCTTAGCACAGATTTTGCCTTTACTCACTGTATCTGCAACGTGAACTCTACGTGTACATAGACATCAAGGTCTATGAGACATATTTAAGATAATTATGGAAATCATAAAACATGGCTGGTGTTAGAATACTAAGAGGTCATAAAAGTTACCTCTTGTAAATTTCTTCATTTCATTCATTTGTAACTGACAAGGAACTCATTGTCATCTTTTCCTGCCTGAACTAAAACTCTTTACATATTTTTGAAAGTGAAAGTGAAAGTCGCTCAGCTGTATCCAGCTCTTTGTGACCCCATGGACTATACAGTCCACGGAATTCTCTAGGCCAGAATACTGGAGTAGATAGCCTCTCCCTTCTCCAGGGGATCTTCCCAACCCAGGGATTGAACCAGGTCTCCCACATTGCAGGCAGATTCTTTACCAGCTGAACCACCAGGGAAGCCCAAGAATACTGGAGTGGGTAGCCTATCCCTCCTCCAGTGGATCTCCCAATCTAGGAATCAAACTGGGGTCTCCTGAATTGCAGGCAGATTCTTTACAAACTGAGCTATCAAAGAAGCCCATGTTTTTGAAATTTAGTGCCAATTCTGGGGTTTAAAATAGCAACAGTCACTGCAGCCTCCAGACCACAGCTGTTTGCCACAAGCATGACTTCTGTAGAAGTGCCTCGGACTATTGCTACACACCTCACCATAAAGTTAAAAAGTGAATTTTTCCCACTCGGCCTTGCTCTGAGAGTCTGAAAGCTTCTTTCTACAGCCTGAAATTAGCTCCTCAGCCTCCTATAGACCCATGATTCAGTCTCCAAATTTATAGTACTGACCTCTCGCAAGCTGCACACGCGTACACACACACACATTCACACACACACACACACACACACACACAGAGCACCTACCCCTATTCCTCAAATTGCTGTCCAACAGTTATTTATGACTTATCGTAGTCTGCTGAAGCTGCTCATCTTCCAGGAAGTCTTCCTTGGTATCAGCTAACAAAGCTTGCTCCTTCTTCTCTTTTTAAATTAAATGCCTTTTGTGAACCATGAGTAACCCACTTTTTAATTTAACTAAATTAGATTACCTAGTTTATCTCCTTATTTTATTAGTTCCTAATACCTCAAATTTTAAAAGATCTTATTTCCTTGTACTTGTATATGTGATTATTTCCCAATTAAATAGCCAATACTTTAAGGCCATAAATCTTTATTCTTATTCCATATTCCCCAAAGGGCATAAAATAAGCACAGTAAATATTTTCAGGTTAATTAAGAAACATTCTCCTTCTCAGAAAGCTCCTTGGTGAGTTTCTGCTGGTTTTATAATCAGTCCTTAGTGATGCTGTTAAGTCACTAGTGATCAGCCACTGTAGATAATACCAACCAGTCATGATCACAACCCTTTACTTCTTACTCCTCGTCTCAGTCCAGTTTTGAAACACAACTCTTCATCAGTAAATACAAGAGCAAAGATATTTTAATAAACATAAAAAATAATGCTTATGTAAAGACACATAGATTGAGTACATGTATGAGCCAGTGTGGAGGGTGAGGACAGAAAGGAAGAAATAAAAGGAGATGATAAGAAGAAGTAAATCATAAAAGAAACCCTATAAGTTGCACACACACTTTAAAGTGAGACTAAGAATATTAATATGAACTGAGTCATGGATTATTCTGAGGTTGAAGTTATACTAACTTGTTCTAAGTCACTTCAGTCCTATCTGACTCTTTGTGATCCTGTGGACTATAGCCAGCCTGGCTGTTCTGTCCATGGGACTCTCCAGGCAAGAATACTGGAGTGGGTTGCCACTAGGGCATCTTCCCTGGAGGAGCATCTTCCCAACCAAGGGATCGAACCTGTGTCTCTTACATCTCCTGCACTGGCAGGCAGGTTTTATACCACTAACGCTACCTGGGCTACTAATTTGGATTCTACTAAATCTAAATTTGACTAGTTTAAGAAGGGTGAGATTTTAGAAACTCACAGCATGGAATAGTTTTTAATTTATGTTTTTTAACCCCACCTTATAGATATGGAGCATGGTGTATAAATAAGAGAAAATGGATCTTCAGGCGATGACATTTTCAACTGTTGCATGCTAAGGTTAATTTAATTATATTGTCAACAGAAATTATAAATCTTCATTCTGCCTTTTCCGGTGATTTTAGAACCCAAACGGGTTCTCACTAAAGGGAAATGAAGTTTAGCTCAATTATCTATAAAATAATAGATTGTGATTGCTACAGTGGAAACTTAACCCAAATTTACCATCAATTTTAAATTTTTGTATGCCTACTTTGCAAAGATATATAAAAATTAGAAGAAATTAAGGTTTTTTATTAATAGTTATTTGTCGATTTAAGCTGATTAATCTCTTGGGGGTATGCCCTCTGATTGTGATCTAGTTTTCAGCATCTCTGAGGTTATACTGTGATATCTAAGCTACAGAATGGCTCTTATCAATGACAATAAAATTGCCTGGCAATGATTCCATTCTGACACACAGTTTGCAGACAGGCAGATTTCATAGGGTCTCAAAAAGAAAAGTACTGAAAGGGAGTAGTATAGGAGGTAATTAAGATGTATTATGCTCAGTTGCTCAGTCATATCCAACTCTTTGTGATCCCATGGACTGTAGCCCCACCAGGGTCCTCATGGCTAAGAAGTTATTCTTGCCTTTAGTTTAGAAAGTTCATGTAGTGAGATGCTCCCGTGGGGATGATCTAGACCTGACTTTACTTGTAGTCGAGGCTAGTTTATCCCCATCCATCTCCCTCTTACCTCCCCTCTCTACTGGTGCCCGGTCATCCACCACCGTCCTGGCAGAGAGACTCCTTCCTGCAGCACTGAAATAGGCTATGTTTGGTCACATGTCCACCCCGTCTCTCTACTCCACAAACCTCCCCAGGCGCCACAAATGAAATTCAGCATCAGTTGCTCACATGATATGGAGATCAATATGGGGATCATGGATTCAACACATAAACCTTATGTGCTGTTGCTGCTGCTGCTACTGCTGCTGCTGCTGCTGCTGCTGCTGAGTCGCTTCAGTCGTGTCCGACTCTGTGCGACCCCATAGACGGCAGCCCATCAGGCTCCCCACTCCCTGGGATTCTCCAGGCAAGAATAGTGGAGTGGGTTGCCATTTCCTTCTCCAATGCGTGAAAGTGAAAAGTGAAAGTGAAGTCGCTCGGTCGCGTCCAACTCTTAGTGACCCCATGGACTGCAGCCCACCAGGCTCCTCCGTCCATGGGATTTTCCATGCAAGAGTACTGGAGTGGGGTGCCATTGCCTTTTCTGAAACCTTACATGAGGTGACGTGAATGGGAAAGAAATCCAAATATATATATATATGTGTGTGTGTGTGTATTGATGATTCACTTTGCTGTACAGCTGAAACTGATACAACATTGTAAAATAACTATCTCCCAATAAAATTAAAAAAAAACTTATATTAAATTAACTTGAATTCAAATGCATTCATATTCTGCTCCCTACCCCATTCATAGATGTATCTGCCACTATGAGGTAACATAATTTTAGAGGAGCAACCCACTCCCCTGCTCCACCAAACCATATCTGGGAATCTCCCTGCTCCTCACTTTGACTCTGGCTAGTCTCTTTGCTGTCCACTTGTCCAATCAAATACATACACATCCTTAAAAGTACAGTTTTGAAACCTTCTCTTTGAGGCCTTTTATAAAAAATCAGAAGTTGTATCTGCTTCCATACATGCTCCAGAAATTTATCTGTGTGTCCTGCATGGCAATCACTAACAAGCCCAGCTGTGACTTATAGTTGTGAGTTTGTCCTATCTTCCTTGGGACTTTGCCATGGCCTATGGAACAGGGAATGACCCATTTCTTGCATAGTCCTCAGTTTAATGATGTTTCATCATGTATTCATTCAGCAAATGTTTATGGAGTAACTTACATGCCAAGCCCTATTCGAGAATCTGGAGATACTGTGATGAATGACACAGAATCTGATTTCATGGAGCTTAGAGTTTAGTGCACATAATAGGTGCTCAATAAACACCTAGAAAATTGCTGAACCAGATATTTTATATTTCTCAAAATACACATATTTCTACAATTACATAGTTATTTGATGAAGATTTTTTAGATTTTTTTTTAATCAAGGTATTCTTTTTGATATGCCTCTAGGAATGGCTCAGAGTTGAAAATTCTAGGCCATAGGCTCGGTTGACCCTTCAGGCAATACACAGGTCCAGATCTTCCACATGAAGAAAACCTGGCATACCAAGATGAACTGTGAGTCCATCAGGAGAAAAATAAAAGCAGAATTACGGAAAAACCAATTACTTCAGGCCCATAAGAGTCACACCCCTCCAGACAGCATACAATACTTAATTATTTATTCAGTAAGTATACACTGGGCACCTGAATTTTTTAGTAACTCTTCCAAGTGACCACCACCCCCAAGATGATAAACAAATTACCATGTTATTCCAATACTTACAGCCACTATGAAGAAACACAAAGCACAACAAGGAGAAAGAGAATTAACAAGGAGGCCACTTTACTCTAGACTAAATGGGAGGCCTGTCTTAGCAGGTGATATTTGGGCAGAAACCTGAGTGAAATAAGCAAACAGAGCATAAAAGGCTTAGGGTAGAACTTTCCAGGAAGAAAAAGCAGTGAGTGAATTTATAATAGCCAGGACATGGAAGCAACCCAAATGTCCATCGACAAAGGAATGGATAAAGATGTGGTACACACATTCAATGGAATATTACTTAACCACAAAAAGGAACAGGACTGGGTCATTTGTAGAGATGTGGATGGACCTAGAGTCTGTCATACAGAGTGAAGTAAGTCAGAAAGAGAAAAAGAGATATAGTGTATTAATTCATATATGTGGAATCTAGAAAAATGGTACAGATTAACCTATCTGCAGGGTAGGAATAGTGACACAGATACAGAGAATGGATAGGTAGACACAGAGGGGGAAGGGGAAGGTAGATAAATTCGGCAATTCGGATTGATACGTATATACTACTATGTATAAGACAGATAGCTAGAAGGAAGCTGCTGCATAGCACAGGGAGCTCAATTTGGTGTTATGTGATGACCTGGATGGGTATGACAAGGAAGGGGAGAGAGAGATCCAGGAGGGAGGGGATGTATGTATACATATAGCTGATTCACTTTGCTCTACAACACTGTAAAACACCTATACCCCAATTTTAAAAGAGGGGGAAAGTAGTGAAACTTGTTGATATAGGATAAGCTCATAATACTGGAGAGACACCCAGAAGGCCAGTGTGGCTGAAATGGGGTGGGTTGTGGTGTGGCCAGCCAGAGTCAAACCACACATAGGGCCTTTTAGAGTATAGTAAGGATGAATCCTGACTATTCACTGAAGGACTGATGCTGAAGCTGAAGCTTCAATACTTTGGCCATTTGATGCAAACAGCCAATTCATTAGAAAAGACTGCTGCTGGGAAAGATTGAAAGCAGGAGGGAAAGGGGTTGACAGAGGATGAGATGGTTGGATGGCAACACTGACTCAATTGACAGGAGTTGGAGCAAGCTCCAGGAGATGGTGAAGGACAGGGGAAGCCTGGAGTGCTGCAGTCCATGGGGTCAGAAAGAGTCGGATACAACTGAGGGACTGAACAACAACAAGGATGCTGAATTTATTTTAGGGGTGATGGGATATCCCTACAGGCTTTGAGCAGAGGAGTGACAAGACCTGATTTAAAATTCAAAGAGATCCCTCTGGCTAGTTCGTGGACCTCCAACTGTTGAAAGCAGTCGTGGAAGAAGCGAGAAGAGTTGGCAGGTTATTGCAGAGACCAGACCAGGCAAGCAAGCAGAAGACAGCTAGAATTGAAATGGAGGCAGACGAAATGGTCGTATTCTGAGTGTCAAGTCACTGGGACATACTGGAGGATTGGATGTGAGATATAAAGGAAGCAGAGGAATCAAGGATGACTCTAAAGTTTTCATCCTGAGCGTGGTTCTCTAGTGACACTCAACTTGGATGACAAATACTGAGACAGGAGCAGGCATGGGCAGAAGGATCAAGGAGTTCTGTTTTTGACAGGTTGGGGACTGAAAGACCTCAAAAATCTGTAAGAGGAAATGATGAGTATGCAGTTGGACTTGAAATGCTGAACCCCTCGAAGAGCTCAGAGGGGGAAGTCTTTGATAAAGATATGAATATGGATATCCTCAGCATATACATCATATTTAATGTCTTAGCCTAAACTAAATCATATGGAGAGTAAGTGTAGATAGGAAAGCAATGCTGATGGGAGAGATGGGGAGAGGGGAGGGCTGAGGACAGAGACCCGGGGTATTGAATCATTTACCATTCAGCTAGAGAGGAGAATTTAGAAAAGACAACAAGGAGGAGAAACTAGCATGGCAGAAGGGAAAGCTAAAGAGCGCGATATCCAGGATTCAAGGAAAGAGTCTGCAGTGTCAAAAGCTGCTCAGTAGTTGAACAAGATGAAGACTAGAAATACAGAGGTCGTAGGTGACCTTGTCAAAAGCAGATTCAACAGAGTCATAGAGAGGACACTGATCAGGTGTATTTAAGAGACACCGAGAGATGAAGACATAAAGTGGACTCAGACAGCCCTAGTCCAATTGTGCGCAGACCAGCTGCTCGTCTCCTGTCTGCAGTCAGACAAGTATAGAAACTGAGATGCCGCTGCAACTTCCAAGTGTGTGATCTGTACCCTCTGTTCTCGGTGCTTGGGGTGCAGACAGCTCCGCTGACTGCTGAATCCCCATGGTGAGCAGCATGTGGGGCAGCTTGTGTCCGCAGCGTGTCCTCTAGGACTTCACATCCATCTGCCACAGGCTGGAAGTGGAAAACAGAATCCCAGATCTCAGTTAACTCATGCAGCTCTTGCCAGTGATTTTGCTACAAAGAGTGTAAGAGAGTGAGGAAGGTGAAGAGAATGTGACAGGAGTCGGGGGTTTGTATGTTAGTATATTTTACATGCTAGTATATTTACAGGAGAGGTCACCTGGCAGTGGTATGTTACCTAGAAGAGAGGAAAATGGGGAGATACTTGAGAATGAGATCACAAACATCAAGGCAAAGTCCTTCTATGGATGGGAGATGGTGGGATTCTGCACATGGGGGAAGGTCTCAGCCTTATATTGAGACAGCCCAGTGCTGCCATCTGGCAAAATGGGAAGGGCCTCAAATGACTCACCCAAGAGCTCCCCCTTTCCCTCTGCTCTCACAAACTCCTCTCTAAATGACCTTCCTTGTCAAGGGATTGGGCACAGCGTCTGCGTTTTCCTATCAGGCTTAGTTTCCTGCCAGCCTGCAAGAACTATTCAAACAAGCCAATCACATCCTCCTACAGGAACCAGGGGCACCCCACCCTTGTGATACTACACAGCTCCTCCCACAGCCCCCACTGTTCACTCTGTTTCCAAGTCCAACCCCTATGTGGCCCTGTACGGATGATACCTGACTAAAATAATGCTGTCGATATCACCTGTCCAGGCCAGGAGTCAATGTTGGGTCAGCCCCATAACTGAATCTCTCCCTCTCCAATGGGGTGAAAAGGGAGCCATCAATATAGGTGCAGACACCTAAGTGTGTGGGGCAAGAAAGACATATGCTAAGGAACTCCCTCCAGTCTCCTGATATCTTGGTAAGAAACAAGAGGTTATCGACTGAGAGTCTGGAAAGGGAAGGGGGGTCTGAGGCTTCCAGAGGAGGGAGAAGGTGTGAAATCTTCTTCCCACAGGAACAGGAAGCAACAGGGTGGTCAAGTGGGACTGAGAGCAGAGCCAAGGGCTCACTGGAGGTTTGTGGTCACAACGTACAACGAGATCAATCAGAAAGGCAGTGTGCAGAGCTGCTGAGCAGAGATCTCTGCTGCTCTGACGCGGCAGCATATAGGCTGGCTTGGGTTTCATCAGGGGCTTCTTGAAATTTAATATCTCCAACACAAGGAGAGATGGGGCCGACATGGGCACTTATGTGAAATGGGTAGAGGGGACATTTTGGAGAGAAGATGCATAGCAATAGCAGCAGTCAGGTGATGTATAGACAGGTTCTGAGGTCACTACAGGGCATAGCCACCTTATTCTGTCCACAGAAATCTGGAGTGCTTCACGTCTAATCCAGGCACCACAGAAATAGACACCTGACATGGGACACAGACTGCACCTTGGGAAGTGGGGTACTCTGTGCTTCGCAATAAAGTGGGGGTAGTAGGTGCTTGGCCACATTTTGCTGACTGAGCGTCCTTTCTCAGAATGAGTTGAGATTCTAGAAACACTGTGATTAGAACAAACCAGCCCTGAAACTTCCAAAACGGTGCTTTCCACAGAAATAGACACCTGACATGGGACACAGACTGCACCTTGGGAAGTGGGGTACTCTGTGCTTCGCAATAAAGTGGGGGTAGTAGGTGCTTGGCCACATTTTGCTGACTGAGCGTCCTTTCTCAGAATGAGTTGAGATTCTAGAAACACTGTGATTAGAACAAACCAGCCCTGAAACTTCCAAAACGGTGCTTGCATTGCCACATTCTTCCATCTTTCTTCAGAAAAAAAACTGAAGAAAGCACTTTTTGCTCTCTGGCCTATCCCCACTCTCTGGCATAATTCATATTTCCAGCTCTCCAGACAGCTTCTTTAAGGAGTGTGTGTGCTCAGGAGCCAGCCCAGGTATCAGGAGCTCATTAGTTGATGAGGACAGTATAGCATTCAAGTTCTGGAACTGCACAGGTTCAAATCCTGCCTTTACCACTAGCTGAATCTATGACTTTAGAGGGCTTTGGAGGTGCTGCAGTGGTAAAGAACCCAACTGCCAATGCAGGAGACAAAAGAGATGTAGGGTTGACCCCTGAGTCAAGAAGACCCCCTAGAGAAGGAAATGGCAACCTGCTCCAGTATTCTTGCCTAGAAAATTCCACGAACAGAGGAGCCTTCAGGCTACAGTCCATGAGGTCACAAAGGGTCGGACACAATTGAGCAACTGAGATGACGATGATGGCTTTAGAGGAGTCACTTTGCCTTTGTATAAAGTGAGGATAATGTAAATAATTATCTCAAAGACTCACTTGAAGATTAAATGAGATTATACAATAAAGCTGGATGAAACACAAGCTGGAATCAAGATTTCCAGGAGAAATATCAATAACCTCAGATATGCAGAAGACACCACCCTTATGGCAGAAAGTGAGGAGGAACTGAAGAGCCTCTTGATGAATGTGAAAGAGCAAAGTGAAAAAGCTGGCTTAAAACTCAACATTCAAAAAACTAAGATCATGGCATCCAGCCCCATCACTTCATGGCAAATAGATGGGGAAACAATGGGAACAGTGAGAGACTTCTTGGGCGCCAAAATCACTGCAGATGGTAACTGCAGCCATGAAACTGAAAGATGCTTGCTCCTTGGAAGAAAAGCTATGACTCACTTAGACAGCATATTAAAAAGCAGAGACATTACTTTGCCAACAAAGATCTGTCTAGTCAAAGCTATGGTTTTCACAGTAGTCATGTATGGATGTGAGAACTGGACCATAAAGAAAGCCGAGCACAGAAGAATTGATGCTTTTGAACTGTGGTGTTGGAGAAGACTCTTGAGAGTCCCTTGGACTGCAAGGAGATCAAACCAGTCAATCCTAAAGATCAGACCTGAATATTCATTGGAAGGACTGATGCTGAACCAATACTTTAGCCACCTGATGCAAAGAATTGACTCACTGGAAAAGACCCTGAGGCTGACAAAGATTGAGGACAGGAAGAGAATGGGATGACAGAGGATGAGATGGTGGGATGGCATCACCGACTCGATGGACCTGAGTTTGAGCAAGCTCTGGGAGTTGGTAATGGACAGGGAGTCCTGGTGTGCTGTGGTCTATGGGATCGCAAAGAGTCAGACACGACCGAATGGCAGAACTGAACCGCACTGATACAATAAAGCATTTTGCCCAGTTTGTGGCATATAGTAAGAGCTTGGTAAGTATAACTAGATATTATAGATAGGTTCATCCAGCACTCTATAAAAAAGTGACTCTGTAGACTTCATCATAGTTATAAACTTTAGGTTACTTAGTCAATAACCAAATATCTTTTAATCTCTTTTCAGTCAGGTCCTCCTTGGGACCATGACCCAAGGTTTAAGATACGGCTAGCAGACAGGATTAAAGGCCAACTCCAAAACAGAGGTCTAATTGGGGATCCAGGCCACGACTCTGCTAGAACCTCACACGAATGAACCCCAGGCAGTGTGTGTCATGCGAGGAGGTCATCCAGACCATAAGCAGAGCTTCATGGCCTTACCGCTAAGCAAAGTTTGGGCTCAGAGAGCTGGGCAATTTTCATCACATGTGCACTCCATAAAGGGTAAACACGTCATGTATGCATAATTAGCCTGTACACTATCTAAATGTCAGAGAACAAGAAGACTGTCACCATCACACAGCACATGTGCGTGCACACACACACACACACACAGGCACATATAGGTATTACTCTTATTAGAAGAACTTCCATTCAAGCTCAAGAAGTAAGACTAAGTAGTGCTTTCTGAATTCTTCAAGATATGTGC
>SJYX01020475.1:0-31851 GCA_006410675.1 Oreotragus oreotragus
TGAACTCCGGGAGATGGTGATGGACAGGGAGGCCTGGCGTCGTGCGATTCATGGGGTCGCAAAGAGTCGGACACGACTGAGCGACTGAACTGAACTGAACTGAACTGAAGGATAAGCTAGTTGTAGAAGTTTTCCTTAAAAAAAATATTATATACCTTGAGCTGTCCCATACCATATGGCTTCCAGGTAAAAGGGAAGTAGCTGGGTCTGCTGCAGGGTTCCCAATCTGTAGCCCATCAGCTAAATCTTTCATTAATTGTTTTGTTTGACCACAGTGTTTAATTGCATCAAACTTAAAAATTCAGAAACAGATTCCAGGTCTCTCTTGAAAAACTGAAAAATTGGGCAGTATTGAGACCTTATTCCCAGAGGGCAAAAGTTAATAGGCACTACATTTAAGTGTTAGATGCCTCCTCTTTCCAGAGCATGTATTCTCAACTTTTCCAGTCCCCACACCTCCCTATTTTTCCCCCTAAAACTAAGTGTCATTGTGCACATGCTGCTGTTTGCTTTTTTCTTTTTTGATATAGTAAAATATTTTACTTATTTTATTCAAATTTTTAAATTATAAAACATTCCAAATATATAAAATGTAGAGATTTATATTATAGGCACTCACTTGTTCATTTTATATGCTTAACATACTGATATTTCACCTAGTCTTTTAAATTATTCATTATTTTTTTTCCTTTGAAAGATTTTTATTTTTATTTTTTAGTTTTACTTTATTTTGCTTTACAATACTGTATTGGTTTTTCCATACATATTTATTTATTTAAATTTTATTATTTTTTATTTTTTAATGTAAATTTATTTATTTTAATTAGAGGCTAATTACTTTACAATATTGTATTGGTTTTGCCATACATTGACATGAATCCACCACGGGTGTACATGTGTTCACCTGCTGCTGCTGCTGCTAAGTCACTTCAGTTGTCTTTTTTAAATTGAAGTATAATTTGCTTATAATATTGGTTTTACGTGTATAGCATAGTGATTCAATATTTTTATACATTACAAAAATGATCATCAAAATAAGTCTAGTTACCATCTGTCACCATACAAAGTTGTAGTATTATTACTATATTTTCTTTTTTTTTTTAAATTAATTAATTTTTTTAAACCCTTTTTTTTTGTATTTATTTATTTTTTTATATATTTTCTATGCTATATATTACATTCACAAGACATTTATTTTATAGCTGGAAGTTTGTACTTCTTAAGCTCCTTCATCTGTTTCACCCATTCCCCACTCTCCTCTGCCCCCAGCAACAACCCCAGATCTATGAATCTCTTTCTGTTTCATTATGTTTGTTTATTTTTAGAGTCCACATATAAGTGAAATCATAGGGTGTCTGTCTTTCTCTGATTTACTTCATTTAGCATAATATCCTCAAGTCTGTCTATATTATCACACATGGCAAGGTTTCACTCTTTTCTATGGCTGAGTAATGTTACATTTTGGGTGTGTGTGTGTGTCTCCATGCACATGTGTGTGTGTGCATGCATGGTCCCTCCCCTCTCCCAACCATCTGGGGCCCCAGCTGGTTGTGTATGTCAGAGAAAGAAGACACTGGAAGGAGTAAGGTGCCTACATCAATAATGTATAACTTGAGCACAGAGCCAGGGAGAGAGATGTACACTCTGTGTGTGTGTGTGTGACTAGAAGTGGGCTCAAGTAGGCTGTTCTTGTGTTCTTGTATAGGTCTGTTCTTATCTTTGCCTGTGCACCTTCTATGTACCAGTCTCTATTCTAGGTATTGAATCTCGTTGCTAGGGATGTAGCAACGAACACGAGACAAGGTCATTGTTATCATGGAGTTTATATTCCAGTGAAAGATACAGACACTACACAAGTGAATAAAATACTTCAGCTAATTTCAAATCATAGAAAGTTCCACAAAGAAAATAAAACAGAATACTGTGATGGAGAGTTTCTGGAAGGTGCACATAGGTAGGTACAGCTTGCAGATGGGCCCATGTCCGAGTCCTATATCCATATATTAAAGCTGTTTGTTCCTATGTGTGCAAATGAGCATTTCCTATGTCTTCAATGTTTTTTATATTAGTATACATGTTTTTATGTATGCAGGGGTATACAGGTCAGCATACATATGGGGGCACGTATGCACGGGTGTGAGGTGTACGTCAGCATTTAGCTGTAACTAGAGACGTTCCTGTGTGCCACTTGTCAGTGAGCCAATTAAGGAAGTGACTTTTTCTGCATCTGGCATTCAGGGCCATTTGCCAGCTTCCTCTCTCCCAGTTCCTTCCCACTTTAAACAGCTCTATGCTTTTCTCCTCTCAGCCCTAGGGAGGTGAAGCCAATGAGAGGATAGTAACTAACTCATTGAGCCAGGAGCTGGAAAGAAGCTGATAATCTTCCGTAAAATCGCCAAAGACCTGGCTTCCCTACTAGTCCCTGTCCTTCACAGTATGAGGAGAAACAGCCCTGACTTGAAGTCAGAAGACCTGAAGATCTATTCTTGGCTCTGCCGCTTATTAATGTGACCTTGACAAGCTCCTACCTCTCTCTGGGTTTTAGTTACCTCCTTCGTAAGTTCTCTGGGTGGTAAGGAAGGAGAGGAAGCACAGTGACCTTTATGGAGGGCTACGTGGTGCACCCCAAAGGACGTGGGAAGGCATTCTAAGCTGGGGCATTGGTGTGATTAAGATTGTGAAAGTGGCACTTTGTGTATAAGGGAAGCCAGGAAGAATCTCCTTAGAATAAAATTCAAATTTCTTACCGTGCCTACAAAGCCCTGTGTGATCTGGCTGCTGCCTACTTCTGATTCTTACTCTCCTTGTTCACTACGCTCCAGCCATATTAGCTTCCTTTCTGTTCTTTGAATAGGCCAAGCTCTTTACTACCTGCCCAGGATACTTTTCTCAAGAATTCATACATTTAACAAAAATAAAAAAAAAAGAAAACAAAACAAACAAAAAAAAGAGAATGAAAAAAACAAAAAAAGAAAAAAAAATAAAAAGAATTCATACATTTGCCTACTCTCATTGCTCAGTTCTTAGCTCAAATGTCACCTCTCCAGAGAGAGGCCTTCCCTGACCATCCTACTTAAAGAACTTATCCTCTAGTATTTATCAGTATTTAAAATGTCCATATCTTTGACCCAACAATTTCACTTCTAGTAATTCATCCTGCAGATATATTTTCAAGTGAGTAAATGAAATATTAATAAAGATACCCGTTGAAATATTTATTTGTTAAATAAATTATGGCACATACAAATAGTAGAACATTATGCATATGACGACAAAGAAAATGAAATAGCACTGTAAGTCTTGATGGAAAATGATATCCAGATATATTGTTAAATTTAAAAATTAAGCAAGATGATCAAACTCTATATTTAAGATTTGTGATATTCAATAAAAAACAAAATACAGAAAAATGAATATTGTATGCCACCATTTGTATAGAAAAAAAAGAGAGTATATAAACATAGAAGCATGTTTATATGCTTGTCTAATAGGCCTGTCCTGTGCTTAAAGCTGTTCTTTCCCCACTAGTCTATGTTTTTTTGGGGACTGTGAACTATTTATTTCTCTTCTGAACAGCATTAAAATTCAATTTTCAAATTCATTTTAAAACTTTATATATCTTTTTATGTTCAGTTCAGTTCAGTTGCTCAGTTGTGTCCAACTCTTTGCGACCCCATGGACTGCAGCACACCAGGCTTCCCTGTCCCTCACCAACCCCCAGAGTATGCTCAAATTCATGTCCATTGAGTTGGTGATGCCATCCAACCGTCTCATTCTCTGTTGTTCCCTTCTCCTCCTGCCTTCAATCTTACCTAGCATCAGGGTCTTTTTAATAAGTCAGTTTTTCACATCAGATGGCCTAAGTATTGGAGTTTCAGCTTCAGCATCAGTCTTTCCAATGAACATTCAGGACTGATTTCCTTCAGGATTGACTGGTTTGATCTCCTTGCAGTCCAAGGGACTCTCAAGAGTCTTCTCCAACACCACAGTTCAAAAGCATCAATTCTTTGGCACTCAGCTTTCTTTATGGTCCAACTCTCACATCCATACATGACTACTAGAAAAACAATAGCTTCGACTAGACAGTCCTTTGTCGGCAAAATAATGTCTCTGCTTTTTAATATGCTGTCTAGATTAGTCATAGCTTTTGTTCCAAGGAGCAAGCGTCTTAATTTCATGGCTGCAGTCACCATCTGCAGTGATTTTGGAGCCCCAAAAGATAAAGTCTGTCACTATTTCATTTCCCCATCAATTTCCATGAAGTGATGGGACTGGAGGCCATGATCTTCGTTTTCTGAATGCTGAATTTTAAGCCAACTTTTTCACTCTCCTCTTTCACTTTCATCAAGAGGCTCTTTAGTTCTTCTTTGCTTTCTGCCATAAGTATGGTGTCATCTTTGTATCTGAGGTTATTGATATTTCTCCCAGCAGTATTGATTCTAGCTTGTGTTTCATCCAGTCCAGCATTTCACATGATGTGCTCTGCATATAAATTAAATAAGCAGGGTGACAATATACAGCCTTGATGTACTCCTTTCCCAATCTGGAACCAGTCCATTGTTCCACGTTCAGTTCTAACTGTTCCTTCTTGACCTGCATACAGATTTCTCAGGAGTCAGGTAAGTTGTTCTGGTATTCCCATCTGTTTAAGAATTTTCCGCAGTTTGTTGTGATCTACACAGTCAAAGGCTTTGGCATAGACAATAAAGCAGAAGTAGATGTTTTTCCGGAATTCTCTTGCTTTTCCTATGATCCAACAGATGTTCCAATTTGATCTTTGGTTCCTTTGCCTTTTGTAAATCCAGCTTGAACATCTGGAAGTTCTTGGTTCACGTACTGTTGAAGACTAGCTTGGAGAATTTTGAGGATTACTTTGCTAGCGTGTGAGATGAGTGCAATTGTGCAGTAGAATTACTTATTTAAAAATCATAAAATTGAAAAATAATACCGAAGGGGATATTCTTACAGTTAAATCTTTGTATACAGTCTGAATCCTTAAGATGTCTTTTTAAAAATTTCTCAGTCATTATTTCATTTTTTATATCTTTCATAATTCTTATCATAATTGGAAATTAAATTTTCTGTTATATTTTTACTTGTATATTTCCTGTACTATCATTGGAATATAAGCTTCATGTTGGGAGGGATTTTGCTTATTTTATTCTCAGTGCCTTATTTCTATTCATATATATAGCACATAGTAGTTGAATAAGCAAATGAATCAATGAAGAAATGACTGAAGGAAACCAGGCTGAAGCCTAGAAAGGAGTAGGAGGCAAGGCTGAGGAGGTAGACAGCAAGAAGTTGATAGAGGGTGGTGATTCTCAACTTTAAAGGTGCATCTGATTTACCTATTGATTCCTTATACCAACTTGTAGTAAAGAAGCAGATTCTTGGATCTTGTGATTGTGATTCTGAGTTTGGGCTCAGGAATCTACATTTTGACAAGTTCCCTAGGTGACTTGAGTACAAGTAATCTAGAGACCCCACTTTGAATAACACCAATGCAATTCTGACATCACTTTCAGGAAGAATCACATTTGTGATACCATTTCTCCTTAATACATGCCTCGAATGGAAGAGAGAAGACCATGATCCCATTTTATCAAATGAGGTTCAGAGATGGCAGTGCATTTTCCAGTGACACACAGCTTGTGTATAAAGTATATCTTGTAAGGCCAGTGCGTCTGATCAGTCAGCTCAAGGTGTGGTGGCAGATGGCTCCCCTCACAGAATATTCCCAGGCCTTGGTGTTAATGAATGGATTTTATGACTGTTCCTATTTTTGTTTGTTTGTTTGGGGAAGAAGTCATACTCCCTAATGACTGGCTCTTTCTGATATATATCAGGGAGGGCAATGAGCCAGAGGAAACCACCCAGATCACATACCAAGAGCTTCTGGTCCAAGTGTGTCGGTTCAGCAATGTTCTCCGAAAACAGGGTGAGTGTGGGGATATAGGGAGAGGACTGGAGAGCCCAGCCTGGGGGTATCTGAGGACTTGGGGGAAGTTGACAAGGAAAAGAAGGAATCTGCTAACAGAGGAACAGAAAAGGTCACCTGGGAGGGGAGCTGGGTGGGTGGCAGATAATTGGGTGAGAAGGAGCATGTAGCAGCAGGTGGGATCCACCATGGTCCATGATCTGTGTCCTTTACCTGCAGGCATTTGCAAGGGTGACCGAGTGGCAATCTACATGCCCATGATCCCAGAGCTCGTGGTGGCTATGCTGGCGTGTGCCCGCCTTGGGGCTCTGCACTCCATTGTGGTAGGAATTGGGGCTGGAGAAAGGGGCCAGGTTGGGGGTAGGGCTCAGGAAAAATAGGTTGAGCCTGGATGATGGAGGATCTGAAAAACCAGACTAAGGCATTTAGAATGTTTGTGTCATAGGTTCCTTATTCCTTTTCTTGTTCACTCGATCCTTGGGTTGCCCTCTTTCTCACTCTTTCTTCCCTTTTCTAGTTTGCAGGGTTCTCTTCAGAGTCTCTTTGTGAACGGATCCTGGATTCCAATTGTAGCCTTCTTATCACTACAGGTGACTAAGTCTCTCACCCCTCCCCCAAAACCCCCACACTCAAAGTCTTGGTCTTCAACCAGCTAGCTGGTATTGGGACTGCTTAATGTAAAGGGTAGGGGCAGCCTACCCTTTATCTCCTACTTCCACCTCAGCCTACCCTCTGTTAGCTCAAATTAGCTGGAAGATCCAGAGACAAGAGGCCTACCCAGGAAGGACTGAACATTGTACCCACTAGGGATAAAGGGGTAGAAGTGTGGTGCCTTCCTAAGGCTTGGAATATCTGTTGCTCCCCAAAGATGCCTTCTACAGGGGGGAAAAGCTTGTCAACCTGAAGGAGCTGGCTGACGAGGCCCTGGAGAAGTGTCAGGAGAAGTAAGTGTGTTTGGTCTGCTGGCTACTGCCCTGAGTTGACTGGGCATTTCCCCAGTGCCAGGTCTCCTTTGTCCCTCCTACCCTAGATAGGCATGGGTGGGTCTTGCCAAATTCTCCTTTGAGCCAACTAGCCCACCACTTCAGGCTTTTCTTTCCTCCAGGGGTTTCCCAGTGAAATGCTGCATTGTGGTCAAGCACCTGGGGCGGGCAGAGCTGGGCACAGGTGACTCTCCTAGCCAGTCTCCTCCGATTAAGAGGCCATGCCCGGATGTGCAGGTGAGTCTGGTACCGTTATGCCCTCCTCTGAGCTCCAACTGGCTCCCTCTTCCTCCCCAGGAAGTTCCTGATGTCCGTCTTTGTTTCCTTTTCATAATGCTGAGGATCTAGGAGCAGTCCTCAGAATGGCCTCACTGGCAGGGCTGACTGGAGATAGGGGACTTTGACCTTGGATGTAGGTAGGGAGCTTTGGGAACTTAGCGCAAGAGATTGTGAGGAAGACTCTTGTGCTGGTTGGAGTATTCTGATGGGCATCAGGGATCTTTAGGGATTGGGCTTGGGTTAGAAATGGGCTGACCTGGGTGACTATATGTAGTCATCTTAAATACTGGGCTTTGGTTTGGGGTAGGCTACCTATGTGGTCCCACCATGGAAAGACCAGGATCTGCCACTCAACAGATGGCCCTTGATAGCTTTGGATATATGCTTCTGATGAAAAAGCCCAGTGGTGGCCTCCAGGTCTAAGGGGCATGAAGGATAAAAGCTCCAGGGCCCAGAAGGACAGAGGGTTTCTGAAATTCTGACCTGAGAGGCTTTGAATAGTCTTAGGGCTAGACAGACTTCAGTCTGATCTAGGAACATTGGAGACCCTGTCAGCATTCGGGGTTCTGCGTGTATAGAGGCTGTGAACAGAATCAGGAAAATGGAGGCTGGAAGGACCAGTGAGAGAGGAACCAGAGGGAAAGGAAGCAGCCAGAGGTTTGGGGCACACTGACCCTTCCCTCCCCCTCCCCTATTCTTGGACCCTGCTCACCACCCTTTCCGTGGGCTCTTAACAGGGTAAGCCGAAAGAGAAACCCAAGCACATCCGGCCCCAGGTACCCACCTCTGCATTGCCTTGGGCACTGCTTTCCTGCATGCTTGTTTGCTTGTCCAACTGCTCTTTGCCTGCTCGCCCCATTGAGGTGACTGCCAGACCTAACCCCCTCTCTCTACCCTTAGTTAGCCTAAGTCACTCCGAAGGGTCATGAGACCAAATGCTTATTGTTCTGAATTGGCATAGAGCATGGATCTCAGAGAGGTAGCAACAGACATTCCATTTCACTCCTGCTTCTCAGGACCACTGTGGGAGAGAGGACCAAACAATCTGTCAGAAATTTTTTCTGTGCACTTAGCTGAGGCAGAACCAGGAAAGGAACAGGAGGAGGAAAAGAGATACAGACCTTGACCCTGGGGATCACCATCAAGTTGGCAGCTGGGAAGAAGGCTCCTAAATATATTTATAAACTACTTTGGGATTTACAAACTACACATAAATGCTAATATAATTAAATGCTAAATTGAACAAAAGTTATATTGTAGGTGATTCTAAGAGAGATTCTTAAGCGGGGACTCAAAGCTGATTAGTATAGGGAACTCAAAGCTGATTAGTATAGAGGAGAGACTGAGTTTGGAGTCCAGAGACCAATTTTTAGCTATATGACCTTAAATGAGTCACCCCTTCTCTTTGGACTTCAGTTCCCTTATCAGTAATGGAGACATGATAGTAAATGCTTTAAAGGAACCTCTTTCCTTACTAAAACAAAACATAAAAGCCACTATTCCTCTGAGTTTTACCATCCTCATAGGATGTCTTACTCTAAATCTGCTATGATCAACCTCTTAGGCTAATGGTAAATATAATACACCTTTTCTCTATTCTCATTAGCACGGTGGAGACAGACCTGAGTCCTACGGGGAAATGTTTTCATTTGAAAACTCAGGCAGGGACCTAAGACTTTTCTCTTGAAAGAGGAAACAAAGTTAGTGGTTAGAATATAGCTCTGGAGTCAGACCACTTGGCTTCACATCTTGGCTCTGTTACCTGCTATATGGGAAGTCGAGCAAGTTTCTTAAGCTCCTTTACTTCAGTTTCCCCATCTCTAAAATAAGGATAAAGTTGTACCTACCTGACAGGGTTTTGTCAGTATAGGTAAGGTGTTCGACACATAGTAACTGCTCCATAAATGTTAGTTTTTATTCTTTCTAATATAGCAGACAGACTGACATTTCTAAAAGGGAGTTTAGAAAACAAATAAACTCATAATTCTTAATACCAGAGGTTGTCAGGCCACAGGCTCCTGGAATGTTATTCCTTGGAGGTAAAAAGACTCAGTTACCAAAAACCCAAAGACCATAAAAATCGGCTTACAAAACCCAGGTTGATTGGCCTGAGAACTGTAGTCAAAACTGTGGAAATCTTGGCAGAGCTCCAAACCCCTCATTCTTAAGCAGTCTTCAAGGGAGGGCCTGTTACAGTTGGCAGGGACCCTCCTCAACCATATTACCTATGAGCTTCCTCATATTCCTCTCTCACACCTGGCAGCTGCCCTCCCTAAGGCTTTCCTGGTCCAATAACAAAGGCCAGCTCCTTGATTCTTATTTCAGAAAATGCAAACCTTTTCCTGGTTCCAAGCCCTGGGGCCTCATAGGTATATACCTAATTCACAACCAACATGTGTGCCACTGATTGCTCTCAGCCTGCTTCCTGGTGCTGGTTATCAGCTCCACACCTGGAGTACCCACCCTACCATCCTTACCCACACCCACAAAGGAAGCAGTTTTACAAGATTACAAGAGTCCCCTCATTGCCACAATGTAACTGTGCTTTGCCCTTACATGTACCTAGTGCCTTTTCTGTGACAATCCACACCAGCACCATAGACTAGCTCCATTTGCTCAAAGCACTGACACACTTCTTAAACACATTAATGCCCTCATCTCAATTAGATCATCTGGTGGGCAAAAAATTATTCATGTGACAATGTATGTGTAAACCTGTATGGCTATTCCAATTAAAAAAAAAGTAGGGTGTATTTTTGTATTTTCTAGCTTGTGGGGACCTTCTCTCTGTTCTTTTTCTTCTTAATGGTGTCTCTCTTGACCTGGACTTGTCATGCTTATGTGCCAGAAACTTCAAATTCTCCAGAGTAAGAGACAGATAGTTCAGAAAAAGGAGAATGGTAATTTTATAATTTATCAAGGTATGTGTCTAACACTCTGGGGGTTTTAAACCAAATATGCACACAATAAATTACTATATAACCATATAATGAGAGGAATAGGATGTTTCCTCTTATACTATCATGTCTACCTGCCAGTTGGGACTATAGAACAAGGAAGTAATGAATATGAAACAGTTTTGTGACAGTTAAACCAAACCCACAATAGTTTCCATCATCACACTCTTATTTCACCTCCCAGAGGAGTTCAGTGGAATTGAACTAACTTTTCACCTTCCTGACATTCATCAGTCTCCTCTATCCACCCAGACAATCCAAGGCTTGATGTTTACTAGGTAATAACAGATTTCCTTTGATGTTTCCGAAATCCTGTGAGACTATCAGGGCAAGAATGAGTATCCTCATTTTAAAAATGAGTAACTTGAGGTAGAGTGGCTTGCCCGTGGTCATATATATCTAGGAAATGGCAGAACTAGGAATCGAAATCCAGTGCAACTTCGGACAAATTCAGGGAATACAACTTCACTCAGCAAAGAGTAGACTTAAAACCAGTTTTTCAAACAGGTGATATAATTCAGAAAGTAAAACAGTTTCAAGGAGAGTTTAGAAAAATTTCAGGATGACAGATCTGAAAGGCACTTCAGTATTAGAGGGACATCCTTCTACTGGGAGAAATCCACCTTGATCCTTTTCCACCAACTTAAAGCAAAGTTTCCTGCTGAATGGAACCTCAAAAAAGTGTCTTTATGAGAAACCCATTGGTACCACTGGTATAGGGGCAGGGGCAGAGCTGGATTAGGAACCTCCAGATGTGGATGATGTCTGGACATGCGAAAAAAGATGCTTGGACCAACATCTGTTGACTCTTTTGCTACTAACTATTGGGGTCAGGTACCCACCTCACCTGCAGGCTCTGACTAATTCTGCATTTCTGAATTGTGTGGTATCTGCATCCTTGCTGATGAGCCACTAGTCCCATAAGTACATATGTGTGTATACAGGCCTGTGTATGCATATTCATTTACCCAACAAAATTTTACTGAGTGCCTGTTGAGTGCTAGGCATTTTACTAGGTGTTGGAGATTTAGGGGGGTGGGCAAGAAAGATAGACATGCCACTGTACTCATAGAGGTCACTATCTGGAGAGACAGTAATCAAGTAAACAACTAATTAAAATAACTGGAAATATGTGCTATGTGGTAAGAAATAAGGTGCTGTGATCAAGAATTATAGCAGGGATGGGAATTCCTTGGTCATCCAGAGTAGACTGTGCTTTCACTGCTAAGGGCCCACGTTCAATTCCTGGTTGGGAAACTAATCTCACAAGCTGATTAAAAAAAAAAAAAGAATAATAGTAGGGGTGAGGGTGGGTCTGGGAGCCTATCAGATGCCGTTTAGGTTAAACCTTTCCAAGAAGGTGACATTTAAGCTAGGAATTGAAGAGCGAGAAGGGACCAACCAAGGGGGCCCGCCTCAGCCTGAGGCCAGGTGAGAGAAGTTCTGAAGCAGGATGCTGGGAGTACCCAAGAAGCCTCCTGTTCTGTTTCTGTTCTCCCTGCCCCATTTCACACTTACTGGGCCCTTCCTCTCTCTCAGGACCTCCATCTGCCACTCCCACCCTGGCCTTTCCAGGTGCTAGGTAGGGGTGAATTTTGCCCCCAGCCTGACCTGTTCACAATTCCTCCTTGCCCATTCCTATTTTCTTCTCCCTGCAGATCTCCTGGAATGAGGGGGTTGACTTCTGGTGGCATGAACTCATGCAGAAGGCAGGGGATGAGTGTGAGCCTGAATGGTGTGATGCTGAAGACCCACTCTTCATCTTAGGGGTGAATTTTGCCCCCAGCCTGACCTGTTCACAATTCCTCCTTGCCCATTCCTATTTTCTTCTCCCTGCAGATCTCCTGGAATGAGGGGGTTGACTTCTGGTGGCATGAACTCATGCAGAAGGCAGGGGATGAGTGTGAGCCTGAATGGTGTGATGCTGAAGACCCACTCTTCATCCTGTACACCAGTGGTTCCACAGGCAAACCCAAGGCAAGTGTGTGTGTGTGTGTGTGTGTGTGTGTGTGTACATACACTGTGTAAGGGTGAGAAGTGAGTTTCTGAGGAAGCATGCAATGACATGAAATTTACAACTGAGTTTCAGAAATATCACATTACCTTTTCTAAATCAAATTAACATAAATCCTCAATCACTGATGGTGAAGCCCAGGGTGAGACAATTCAAGTGGGGAGCCTCAGGGTCCCCAGAAAAGGAGGAAAGGATAAACCCATGGGGCTGACATCTGTGTTTCCTGCCCATACCCACGTGGTTTGGTTGAAGAAGTGAAGTGAAGTCGCTCAGTCGTGTCCGACTCTTAGTGACCCCATGGACTGCAGCCCACCAGGCTCCTCCACCATGGGATTTTCCAGGCAAGAATACTGGAGTGGGGTGCCAGAAGAGCTGCCTGTAAAGTCAAGGCCAAGAGTAGGCACAGGGATCCCTCTTGGCCTTCTTGACTACAGCTCTTAGAGTTCAATCCCTTCCACATGCCACACTGGTAACATTTAGTCCCTTCCAGAGCAGTGTGGGAACTGGAAACACTTAGAACTCCGACTTAAAAGATATATCACTCTACCTTCCACTTGCTGCATCCATAAATTATTCTCTCCACATGCTTTGGAATATTCCTCAATGAACCTTTAGAGACACAATTTGGGCCTCTCTTTCCTTGGAGAAGGAAATGGCAACCCACTCCAGTATTATTGCCTGGAAAATCCCATGGATGGAGGAGCCTGGTAGNATATCACTCTACCTTCCACTTGCTGCATCCATAAATTATTCTCTCCACATGCTTTGGAATATTCCTCAATGAACCTTTAGAGACACAATTTGGGCCTCTCTTTCCTTGGAGAAGGAAATGGCAACCCACTCCAGTATTATTGCCTGGAAAATCCCATGGATGGAGGAGCCTGGTAGGGATAGGGTATTAATGGAGCAAGCAAAGAAGATTATCTTTTTTCCCCATTCTCATTCTGTCAACGTATAATTGAGTGTGTGTGCACAAACACACAACAGAGATACTATTAGATGTGAGTGTACTGAAAGGGTCCATGTGTGTGAAAGTAATGTGGGTGGTTCAGAAATACCATCTTAGGGTGTGGGTGTGGATGATGGACTGACTATATAAATATATGTGGTGTGTGAGATGGGAACGTGGAGGAAGGAGGACGGAAGAGAGATGGATGCTGTAAAAGCAGTGCTGGCAGAGCCAGAATCCCTGGGGAGGCTTTTCCTCTACATTTGGTAGTCAATGAGGGTGAGCCCAACCTGAGGCCCTATTCTCTCCACAGGGCGTGGTACACACGCTTGGGGGCTACATGCTCTATGTGGCCACAACCTTCAAGTATGTGTTTGACTTTCATGCGGAGGATGTGTTCTGGTGCACCGCAGACATTGGCTGGATCACTGGCCATTCCTATGTCACCTATGGGCCACTGGCCAATGGTGCCACCAGTGTTTTGGTAAGAAGGGTGCTGGGACCCATGGCTACCTGGTTTATTTAGGGGATGGACAAGATGATCCTGGATGATGACCTCCCAAAGCCACCTTGCCTAGAGGCAGAGGGACTTATACAATGACTTGTTTCCTTGAGAAAGAGGAGTTCTCAGAGGGTTGTATATGCTGAGTAGGAAAATCTCCTGTCTTGTCTGATAAGGGTGTGAAGACAAGGATTTGTCAGAAAAGGCAAAATACTGAGCCTGAGGGTATGGTAGGGGAATGGAGGAACTACTGAGAAGGACTGAAAATGACCAGCCATTATTGGGGTCAGTTTGAGGGGATTCCCACATACCCGGATGTGAGCCGCCTATGGAGTATCGTGGAGAAGTACAAGGTGACCAAGTTCTACACAGCACCTACAGCCATCCGTCTGCTCATGAAGTTTGGAGATGAGCCTGTTACCAAGTGAGACCCCTCTCTGGCTGCTGCACCTTGAGTGTCCCTCAGAGCTGGTGCCTGGTGCTGGCCTTTGCACAGTCCTTTCCATCCCATTATTCTAACACCCTGGCTTGGAATAGGGGAGGGGGCAGAAAAGCCCGTGCACGTCTTCCTGGTTCCTAGTGGTGCTCAGAGCCTCCCTTTCTCCCCACTCTCCTGCCCAAGGCACAGCCGGGCGTCCTTACAGGTGCTAGGAACTGTGGGCGAACCTATCAACCCCGAGGCCTGGCTCTGGTACCACCGGGTGGTAGGTGCGCAGCGCTGCCCCATTGTGGACACCTTCTGGCAGACAGAGACAGTAGGTAACAGGTTCAGAAGGCTGGGGCTCAGGCAGTATGTGCGAAGAGTGACTCAAACCCCTGATCTCTGACTTCCACAGGGTGGCCATATGCTGACCCCCCTCCCTGGGGCCATACCCATGAAGCCTGGTTCTGCTGTGAGTGAGGCTCCCCTGGCTGGTCCTGGGCTAGGCCGGGGAGAGTCTTGGGGCATTCAGCCTAGGTAGAGGGTGGGGGGCTGGACTGATAGGTGTGGGGACCTGGGGGCTCTGGGACTCCCTAGAGGTAGGGAGTTGAATCAGAGTTGTCTCATTCCTCCTTGTGAGTCCTATCTCCTGTTTGCTTCTAGACCTTCCCATTCTTCGGAGTAGCTCCTGCTATCCTGAATGAGTCTGGGGAAGAGTTGGAAGGTGAAGCTGAAGGCTATCTGGTGAGATCCTGGCCCTTGTGGGTCTTTGATGAGGGGGAGGGGAGGATGGTCCACAAAAGGGCACAGTGTGCTTTCCTTTAGAGTTTAGAACCTAACCTTTCCTGGTAGCTGCTTTTGGCTAAAGCTCCCTGGTTGAGGGTTTATCCTCTGCAGAGACACCCTAGTGGGGCAATCCTTCTGGATATTTTGCCTGCTTCTAGGCCTTTTGGCCCACAAGGCCCTTAAGGGCTCTACTCAAAAATACGTGATGGTGCCTTTTTGGGTCTGAAAGACATAGTGGAAAATCATATAGGCTCCAGAGTCAACCTGCCTGGGTTCAAACCTGGCTCTGCCTCTTCTGTGACTTTAGATAAGTTACCTAACCCCTCTGAACATAAATATTCTCATTTGTAAAAGAGTTACAATAGTACCTTTATCTGGAGAAGGAAATGACAACTCACTGCAGTACTCTTGCCTGGGAAATCCCATAGACAGAGAAGCCTGGAGGGCTGTAGTCCCTGGGATCGCAAAAAAGAGTCGGACATGACTTAGCAACTAAACAGCAATAGCAGCAGTATCTTCATCTCCTGTGGTTGCTGGATTGAGTAGATGATTCATGTGAAGGGTTTATTTAGCACAGAACCTAAGAGTTGGTGCTTGATAAATGTAAGCTGTTGTTGTGATCATTTAGTAGTTGTAGGGAGATCATTAGCACCCTCACCCCCCAACCCACTTTGTTTTTACTAAGAGCAAGCTTCTCTGGTGGCTCAGACAATGAAGAATCTGCCTCCAGTGCAGGAGACCTGGGTTCGATCCCTGGGTGGGGAAGATCCTCTGGAGAAAGGAATGACTACCCAATCCAGTATTCTTGCCTGGAGAATCCCATGGACAGAGGAGCCTGTCAGACTACAGTTCTTGGGGTCCCAAAGAGTCGGACACGACTGAGTGACTAACACACTTTTAAAAGAGCAAGTTAGTAACATGGGCAAGACTTGAATCTAGGTCCTCTGACTCTTAGAATAGAGTTCTGTCCATCCCACCAATCTGCTGCCACAGGACATTACTGATTGGGGCAATACTTATTTACTTCTGTGTGGGTCCCACATTTTTATGTAACTACTTTCATTTGCAACAAATTGTACCTGCATCCCTGAGGGATTACCTAAAAGGAGACTCAAGGTACTTCCTTTGTCCAGTAGCTAAGATTCCACATTCCCAATGCAGGGGCCTGGGTTCAATCCCTGGTTGGGGAGCTACATCCTGCATGCCACAACTAAGACCCAGCAGAGCCAAATAAATAAAAATAATTTTTTTAAAAAAAGGAGACTCAAATTTACTAAATGCTTATTACTAACAGAGCATGTGCTAGGCAGCTTCCACATACTATTAATTTAATCCTCAAAATAACTTTGGGAGGTAGAAATTATTTTCTCTGATTTACAGATAAGGATCCTGAAACTCAGAAACGCAAAGTTACTTACCTGAGGCCACACAGTTAGTAAGTGGCAGAGTTAGGATTCCAAGCCTAGACTGTCTGTCTCCAAAGCATATACTTTGTTCTACCTCTTGGGAATGGCATTCAGGCTATTTCTCCTAAGGTTTGGCAAAGATGTAACTGTCTTCCTGTAGCAGATGGTTACCACTTCCTCATCCTCCAGGTGTTCAAGCAGCCCTGGCCAGGGATCATGCGCACGGTCTATGGGAACCACGAACGCTTTGAGACCACCTACTTTAAGAAGTTCCCTGGGTACTACGTGACAGGAGATGGTGAGCCTTGGCTATCCCTTTCCCACACCTCCCACATCCCCTTTCATTTTCAAGAAGAGTTGTTTAGGGATGTGTCTTATGTATCAATGTGTAGTATCCAGTCAGAGATACAGAGAAGACCATAAGAACAGGAATGAGTGTTGCGGGAAGGCTCTCAGCGTGGTGCTGAGATTTGATGTATGAGGGAAAATGTTCTTGTTTCCATCACTGCTGGGCTGAAAGAGAGGCAGCACATGGCAGTATGTATTACCATGTCATGTGCGTCCCCATGTCTGGAGCCTATGTTTGCCCATGTGTCCATCCACCAATCCATTCTTCCATAAATACTTATTGAACATGTAACTACTTATCTAAGCACAGGAGATGTTACCATGTGGGCAAGGTCTCTGCTCTCATGGGGTTTACATTCTAGTGAGGAGAGACAGGCAATAAATTCAGCAAATAAATACTGCAGCAACAGCCACCATACATGGGGTAGTGAGAAGTTTCTTTGAAGTGATATTTGACCAGAGACCTAAAGAAGCAGCCAGGTATGGGAATATCTGGAATAAAAATGAATGTTCTGTACCAGAGAGACATAAGCATGGAATGTCTGAGGAACAGACTGAAGCTTGTGTAGCTCAAATGTAGTGAGCAACAGCAAGAATGTTGTGTCAAATTGGAGAGGGAGATAATAATACAGGGCCTTGTGAGCCATGGTGAGGAATTTGGATTTTATCCAGTGTACAGTGGGAGACCATCAGGCTTTTTAAGCAGAGAAGTGATTATAATTTATATATTATTTAGAAAATAACTTTGCTTGTTTTATGGAGAATAGACTTTAGGTCAGTATGTTAGTTATCTATTGCCATGGAACAAATTAACTCCAAACCTGGGAACTAAAAACAATTATCTCATAGTTTCTGAGGATCAGGATTCTGTGAGTGGCTTCACTGGTGGTTCTCATTCAGAGTTTCTTGTGGGTTGCAGTTAACCTGTGGTTGGAGCTGCAGTCGTCTAAAGGTCTGACTGAGCCTGGAGGACCCACTTCTAAGCTCACTTATGTGGCTGTTGGCAGGAACCTTCAGTTCCTTGCCACATGGACCTCTCCATAGGGCTACTCATGACATGGCAGCTGGCTGCCCCCAGAGCAAATAATCAGAGAGAATGCAACCAAGATAGAAGCCGCAGTGTCTTCTAAAATCTCATCTCAGAAATGACATCCTATCATTTCTGCCAAATGCAATTGCTCATGAGACAAACCCTAGTACAATGAGATAAAGGACTACACAGGGGTACGGATACCAGGAGACGGAGGTTGGTGTGACCATCTTGGAGCCTGGCTAGCGCAGCAGGAAGACTTGTTAGGCGGCTGTTGCTGTGGGTACAGCAGTTTGGTGATGCGATCGCTGCGGTATCCTGATGTGGTGTATTTATTTTCTCCTCCCAGGCTGCCGGCGGGACGAGGATGGCTATTACTGGATCACCGGCAGGATCGATGACATGCTGAACGTATCTGGTGAGGGCCAGGGACCATCTTCCCTTCCCATTAACCCTGCTCACCCAGCAACTCCCAGCCAAAGCCTTCTAAGAGAGCCAGACCACACCTGGAGTGCAGCATTCATTTCTGGGCTGAAGAGTAATAAACACTGAAGAGTACCTGGAGGAGGGGAACCAAGATTGGGGGGCAACGATGTCCCTTGAGGAATGAATGAAAGGCTGTCCCTATTTGACCAGACCAGGACTGCCTTACTGGGACAGATGGAACAGGGGCTGGGATCTCTCTCATGGCAACTTCCTTTCCCTTGACAAGGACACCTGCTGAGCACGGCAGAGGTGGAGTCAGCACTTGTGGAACACAAGGCCGTTGCAGAGGCAGCCGTGGTTGGCCACCCTCATCCTGTGAAGGGCGAATGCCTCTACTGTTTTGTCACCTTGTGCGATGGCCACATCTTCAGCCCAGCTCTCACTGAGGAGCTCAAGAAGCAGAGTAAGGAGCTTCCCTGGGCAGGGATTGCCAGGTCCGTCCTGATGGCCTAGTCACCACAGCAGGTTGTTGGGGAGGGTCTGTAGTGAGCTAGTTCCTCAAACCACAAACAGATCCCAGGGGCTGACTGCCCTCTTCCCACTCAGTCTCCACCATGTTAATAATGATTGACATTTGTAGAATTCTTTCTTTGTGCCACTGAACTAAGCGTTTTAAATGCATTAATACATTTAATCTCTAGTCACCTCCATGAGGCTTCCCAGGTGGCACAGTGGTAAAGAATCTGCCTGCCAATGCAGGAGATGCAGAAGACATGGATTCGATCCCTGGGTCGCGAAGATCCCCTGGAGTAGGAAATGGCAACCCACTCCAGTATTCTTGCCTGGAAAACTCCATGAACAGAGGAGCCTGGTGGGCTACAGTCCATGGGGTCATAAAGAGCCAGACACAACTGAACAACTGAGTGCACACACCTCCATGAAATAGATCCTATTGTTACTCTCATTCTAAAGATGAAGAAATTGAGGCTCAGAGAATTTAGGAGTAAATTACTTGTTTGAGGCCACACTGCAAGTAAAGTGAATTTCGACTCTAGCAGGCTGATTCTAGAGCTTGAGTTCCATGAAGGTGAATTAATACACAATGAGAGAGTAAAGAGACAATGTGTTAAAAAGAGAGAAAGACAAAAAGCGAGCCTGAGAATGATTAGGTTGGGAACAAAGCCATCTGTGCCTTGGTTTTGGGCAGCCTGGCTAAGGGTACTGGAAAAATGCATAATGATTTGTTGGTTACAGTTAGAGAAAAGATTGGCCCCATTGCCACACCGGATTACATCCAGAATGCACCTGGATTGCCTAAAACTCGCTCAGGTATGTTCAGAGGCCTCTAGGGATTGGGATTGGATGGGCCAAGGCCCACTGGTGGTGAGTATGCGTGGATGGAAGCTTTTGGCAGGGCTGGAGTGGGTCAGTGTGTTGTCACCAGGTAACCAGAAGTGTGTGGACCCCCAGGGAAAATCATGAGGCGGGTGCTTCGGAAGATCGCTCAGAATGACCACGACCTGGGGGACACGTCCACTGTAGTCGACCCATCCATCATCACCCAGCTCTTCAGCCACCGCTGCTTGACCATCCAATGAATAAGACCCTGCCTGGAACCCAGGATTACCCCCTGCTTGGCTTTCCAAAGTTTTGCCCACCCTCCCTGCCCCCATCTAGGAGTGCTAAGGGCCAGTGCTGACCCACAGCACTTCCCTTGTCCAGCTGTCTGGGACCGAGGACCATCTTTGCCTCTGGGTGGAGGCAACTTCCTGCGACCGCCAGGCAGATGTGAGAGGGCCCAGGTCAGCCTCAGGCTGTGCCCCTAGACTGCAAAGAGCTCTTGGAGCCCTGAAGGGACCTGAAGGTCACGTCCCAAACCCAAGTTTAAGTGTTCAGTGGGCAAATGAAGGCATGGACTGAAGCAGGGAAGCAACTCTAATCCTATGTCATCTTTCTCAGGAAGCACCAATACTTATCTTGGGCATGCACTTGCCCCAAGAAATGCCTGTTTGTGAGTCATGAAACAATGATTATTTTTAAAAATATTTTGTTGCTTCTCTTGTGGGTCTAAATTCCCTTTTGTACCGGATGGCAGTGCCTGTCTACCATTTGTTCCAGGGGCTCTGCAGGCACGCTCAGTTTCCAGAGGGCTTTCAGATCATTTGCGTCTTCGGAGGAGTACATGTGTCATGTTTCCAGGAACAGAGAAGCTCGCTTTTCTTGTCCTCTGTTCCCAGCCTCCCCTGAACAGTCTTGCCCATGAGAGACGTTCTCAGATGAAGTTTTCTTTTCCTACCCCAGTTGTACTCAGGCCCTGTGGTTGTAGGAATAAAGTCTGTGACTTCATGAAGGTGGTGACTTGCTTTCTCAGTCTTACACGGTGTGTACTTACTGGCTGCTCTGATTTTTGTGGGGGATGGAAAGGGGAGTGATTTTCCTCAGGAATACCCCAATATTCCTTCCAGAATTTGGGTCTAGGCAGCACTAGACAGGGCAATGCTGGAGACCCAGGTTCGATCCCTGGGTCGGGAAGATCCCCTGGGGAAGGGAATGGCAACCCATTCCAGTATTCTTGCCTGGAGAATCCCATGGACAGAGGAGCCTGACAGTCCATGGGGTCGCAGAGTCAGACACGACTAAGAAACTCTTTCATCTTCACCAGGGCTTTTAGGGCCTTTGACAAGCTCCTGAACTAAGCAGGAAAGCAACTAAAGCCAAATTATAACTGTAATGCTCGATCATGTTGCTCTCCCTGCTAGAGACTGTCTCTCTTCCCTGTGATCCTGTGGGAGCATTAGTGAGTGACTAAGGACTGAAATTTCGACTGAAGGACTGAAATTTCAGGGTCCTATCCATAGGATCTGGAGCTAGGGAGACTGATTATAGCCGAGTTCCTTCCCCTGCTCCAATCTATCTGAAGTGGGCTGGCTAGGATTATAGCTTCTCCCTCCCCTAAATGTACAAACAAAGGAATCACAGAATCAGCCAAGTAGTTTTATTTAAGGCAGAGGTGAGGAAAGGCTGTGCCCCTACCCTTTTCCTCCTACCCCTCAGTCCTAGCCTAGGTCCAGAACCTGCTGGAAAGGCTGACAAGGGGCTAACAGGAGGGTGGCAAGGTTATGGACCCTGACCTCAAATCAGCTTCCTTTCAGCTGTATCCACACCCTAAGGATTTAGGGGCCTCTAGATCGCACCTAAGGGAAACACAGCTTTTTTGGTTTTCAGAAGGGAAAGCTGGGGGTGGGGAGAGGGAGGAAGGTACCCAGCATCTGCCTTTCCATGAAGACCCTGGAAATCTCTAGAAGAGATCAGCCTTCACAAGGTAAGGGGAGGGCAGGCGAGGAATGACCGGACAAAGGATGGAAGGTCTTTGCAGTGCAGTCAGGCAGGCCCGGCTGTGCCCTCACACAGGGTACGGGTTGTCCAGGACGGCCACTCCAGCTGCCACACCGCCATCTGCGTGCTCGACGGCTTTGGTTCGAAGCAGATGTCCCACGTGCTTGTTCATCACAAGTGTCTTTCCCTCCCTGTAGAAACGGGGGCAGGAGACACACAACTCCATCAGCTGGACTCAGCCCTCATACCCAAGACCTTCCTTGGCCCTGGCTGAGCAGTACATGGGTGACTGACTACACTTGAGAAAGCGCTCGGATTTCTGAATCAGATTTGGGTTTGCATCCTAGCGTGGATATTATTAGCTCCGCCTTTGAAACAAGTTACTCAGCCTTTCTAAATATCAATTTCCTCAATTTAAAACAGGGGTAATACCTCTCACTTTTTAAGATGGTGACAAGGTTTAAAGAAAATCAGAAAAGCATTTAGCATGATGCCAGGCTCACATTTCATCTTCTGTAGCTCTAAATTTCCTTCTCTACCTCTCTCAAGATGGCAGTAGGGGGTGGGGAGGAATTGGCAGGCAGAGATGCTCTAAGTGGAATGGTTGGAGGGGAAGATTATAGAGAGGGCAGGCTCTGGTGGGGAGCATGGTAGGATCTGGTATTCCTTCCTTGCTCTGATCTTGGAGTGAGTAGCAGGAAGTGGTAATGAGGGACCAGAAACTGTTCCTTACAAATTCCCCAGTTGTCTTCTTCCTGATTCATTAGTGCTCAAGTCCAAGCCCAGGGGCCACTCAGCTTTTCAAAGCCACTGTTTATCCTCTAGCTGGCCCATCCCACCTTTCCCCAGCATCCCAGGTGTCCTGGGACTGGACCTAAACTTTTCTTCCCTGGGGTCTCCTAGTCCAGGGTTATATTGTTAGCCATCTTGATATCACTTGGAATTTCCTTTATAGTTGCAAAGCACTTGTTATCTGGACTTCATTTGATAGCCTTGTGAGGTAGGCAGATCTTAGGTCTTTGGCCTCATTTACTACATAAGGAAACATGTTGCTTGGCTCACCTGACATAGACCCCGAAGATGCCCAGCTCTGAAATGCACTGGATCACTCGGGCAGGGCTGCCAGGTCGTAGCAGACAATTCCTAAAAGGTTCGGGTTCAATCTTCTCCATGAGGATGTAGGAGGCTCTCTCTTCACTGTCCTTCAGCCGCTCCAAGGCTTGTACCATCTCCTCCCCGTATAGGTTGTTACCTGCAATTTCACTAAGCAGTCACCCTGGACCCTCTGCCCATGTTCTCTACCCTGTACTCCCACTTCTAGGGCCATGTGGGCAGGTCAAGAGCGTCAGTTCCTGACAGAAGTTCAGTGAACCCAAGGCAGGCTTGTTCTGCAAGGAGGGAGATGTCACCTTAACAGGAGAGCTCTTACAAAAGTGGACACACCTCCCACCATACCATCCCACCCTAGCTCTCCTCTTACCTGACTATGGCTGTTCCCTCTCAGCCTCCATGACTGGTTCCTGCCCCTCTTAATGTTGGGGTTTCCAAGGAATCATTCCTCTACCCTTGTTCTCTCCTCCGTGTATGCACTCTTTTTCAGGGAGATCTCTTCCAAGGCTTCATTTATAGCCTATAACTTGTTAACTCCCAAATCTTTAGCTAAAGCTCCCTGCTCTAAACATCACAGATATCCCAGGGGCTACCAAATCTGACTCAGCATGTCTGAACAGAACTCATTACTTCTGCCTGGGTCTGCTCCTCCTGGGCCCTCCTACACCCAATCAAGTGAGAGGCATTCCCGAGTTGCTGATCTCCCTGTCCATTACCTGTCACTAACTCAGCATGTCTCTTCAGTCTGTACTCCACACTGTCACAAGCTCTGGCCCAGCCTTCTGCATTGCTCTTCTGGACAACTATACCAGCCTCCTCTACGGTCTCTCCACCACCAGTGTCTCCCCATGTACTCTCCCATGGCTGAAACACAGATCCATCATGTGTCCCTCCCCTCCTTTAAATTTGGTAATGGTTTCCCACCACCCATAGCATAAAGCCCAATTTCCTGCGTATATTCAACATCTTTTATAATCAGGTCCTAAGCCATCTTTTCCAAACCAAATCATTCCCTCTCCCACCTCCCACGCTGCACTCCAGCCTCAGCAGTTAACTTATTAACCTCCAAACATACCACACTTCCATGGACCAGTGGAAGCCTATGCCTGAGGTTGCTCCTTCTGTATGGAATGCTCTTCCCCCTTTCCTACCTGTGAAATGCCCACCCGACCCTTAAAGCCAAGATAAAAAAAAAATACCATCTCTGGATCCATGAGGCAGATATGATCCCTGCCCTCAAAGAGTTCAAACCAGGCAGGAAGGTATCCAGCCTCCTGATATGCCCCCTCCTGCACTCCCACGGGCACCTCAGACTATATACTTGCCCACACCCTCCAGTGCTGGTTAATCACATGCCATGGTGCTTGGGCGTTTCTGCAGTGTAGAGGTCATCACGTTTGCCTCACACATTCTCTTGTGCTCCACAGCACGTGATCACAGGGTCTCCCGTGACACTGTCCAAGGTGGGGAACCTGGGTCAGTTCCTCTCGTGTCCCCTGGAGCCCGGAACTATGCCCACAGCAAGTGCAGGTCAGCACTGGTGACCTCCTGCAACCGCCTTCACTGAGCAGCCCTGCGAAGGGGGCACCACCTACCTCCACCCTCTCTCTGAGGCTTTAGCACGAAGCAGCTAGGGGCAGCAATGGCCTTGGTGATAGCCTGGTCCCCTTCTTCACCCTGGTAGGAGGCAAGAGAGTAGTCACTAGCATCTTAGGCCAAAGAGCACAGAGCCAAGGTCCTGCTGGTTGTGCAGAGCAGCATTAGAGGAAGAGCAGGAAGAGAAAGGGTCATAAAGCCCCTTAGGCTGGATGCTACTATCTGGACAAGACAACCCCAGTGAACCCCCCTGTAGCAGGGAGTACCAGCTTTCTCTGGCAACAGTTCAGGAGTAGCCCGAGGCCTGAAAAGCAGGTACAGATAACTCCTCAGTTCTTGCTGTCTACCTCAGCCCCATTCCCTGGTTAGCATCCCCATTTCCATCTTTGCTAAGGGAGCTTACAATGGATTCCAGCCCCACTTTCCAGGGTTCCAGGGCACCTCAGAGCATCACTGACTCAAGTCCAGCCCAGTGCCAGCTCCAGCCTCCCCAACACATTGGGCTCTGGGTCCCCAATACTGAGGAAGCCTCAGCTGGGAGAAGTGGGCTGTCCACGCACCAGGTCTAGTGAGTAGAGGCCAGCAAAGGTGGCACGGAGGCGGGCCACAGCCTCAGGCTGCCCGGGGAGCAAGGACTCCAGCACGCCCGCTCTGCTCAGCTCCTGCTGCACCTTCTTAGTCCCGGCCAGCTGGGTGGCAATGTCCGGGCACTTGACAGCACATGACCTCTCCAGGAGCAGGCGTGCTTCCCAGTTCTGTGGAGTGAAGAAACCAAATGGAATTCTACTTTGATTTTGCTGACCTTTAATGAGCATCCATCAGGTGCCAGGTATCCTCACATGCATCACCTTCCAGGGCCCTTGTAACACACTTGTGAGGCAGGTGTGGCCTCCTCCTAACATGCAGGATTCTTGCCCTTGGGGAGCTCACAGCCTAGCACAATGACAAATGACTGTAACTAAAAGGGGAAATGACAGAAGGTGAAAGGGTGAACAGTGGATGAGGAGGTTTGAAAGGGGAAGGAGACACTTGTTCATGAGCTCAGATTCCTATTGTACTACAAATAAAATACAAACTGTTGTTCTTCTCCTGTGAAGGGATCCTGTAAGGATATACTTCTTGTCTCCTTCTCAACTTCATCCCAGGCCATCCCTTCACCCCACTCCCACCTTCCAGCCACAGGCCTGTCAGTTCTCAGACAGAAATGTCACGTCTAGCTCAGGGCCTGCATTTGCTGCATTTCCCTCTGCCTGGGATTCTTGTCATTTTGGCTTTTCTAATGGATGGCTGGATCCTTTTCATCCTTAAGTCTTGGCTCAAAGTCACCTTCTCAAAGCACCCTATTTAATGTCATTTCTCCATAATTCTCTATTGTTTCCCCCAGCTAGGGGAAAAAAAACAAAAAAACTTTTTCTACTTTTGTTTACTTTCTGATGACCATCCCCCTGAGCACACTGTGAGCTCCACAAGAACTGGACTCTTGTCTGGCTCTCATTTCCTGTCGTATCCCCAGTGTTTAACACAATGCCTGAAGCTTTGCAGGTGCTCAGTAAATATATTGTTGTTTAATGAGGGGAAATCTGACAGAACAGAGAGAGTGACAGTTGAGACTCAACAGGGAAGAGGTACTCAGGTTAACAAAGTAATATGAGCAAAGGTCTGCAGGTGAATAATCGCAGGATGAACAGTCTGGTGGGCCAGGAGTTCACGGTATGAGAGGCAGGGAAACGTCAGAGGACCATGCCCCACTCCCCTACTCTAGCCTCTCTTCTAGGGCACCAGAGGGACAGTCTGTCCTTGACTCCAGACCACAACAAACTGCCCACAGCAGGATCAGGGCCAAAGCCAAAGGAGCAACACCACCGCCCCACGCCATTCTCACCCCGACACGTGATCTCCTTCCCCTATGTTCACCTGCAGCACCTCTGCCTGGTCTTCATCAATAACCGCAGACACCTAACAACTGAGCTAGTGTTCTGGGTAGAGCTAAAGGTGCCCTGCAGGTTGGAGATAAACCCAGGAAAGTACCCCATTGTGGAAAGGAAGGAAAGCAAAACTCAGAGATGAGCAGGGGGGCTTGCTCACCGTCTCCTAGCAAGTCACTAAGCCTAGAGGATTTGTCTCCATGTCTAAACCTGGTCTGAGCTTCTCAGTTCCCTAAAAATGTTCTCCTTGGCATTAATTTCCTTCCTATTAACTCTAACTAAAGTTTTATTTGGCCCTTTCCCTCAAGCCCCTTATCCTAGAACCTGGATTCATTTTTCCCAATAGACAGTTTCTCTCTTCTCTAGTCAGCAAGCTCCTACCACTAACCACTTTCTAGAGGAAAGGGCCTTCTATAGAGCTGCCACCTCTGTGGAGCTGCTCCCTGTATAGGCTGGGCCTCAGAGAGGATCTTATACTCAAAGAATTATAGATCTGGAAGGACCTTCCTCAGTTTTCTAGTATAGTCTCCTCAGTTTACAGAAACTGAGCCCCAAAAGACACAGGATCTTGCCCATGGTCACCCAAAGGTGGAGTCAAATGCTCAGGATCCCCAGACTACTGCTCATGTTTTTTCCTAACTTATTTTCTCCTTTACCTTCTCCCAACTGAAAGAAGGGCTTCCTATTAGCTTCTCCATGCTGTGGATCAGGGGCAGGAGGAAGAGAATGATATGCTAGGAATGACACTGGACTGAGAGTCAGAAGGCCGGGGAGCTCCCTGTGGGACCTTAGATAAGCCCCTACAGATCTTAGTTTCTTCATCTATATATGGGGATAATTATACATCTCATGCAGTGTAAGGATTAAATGAAACAGTAGATGTGGAATGCAATTTTGAAACTACATGGTAAGATAGTAAGCTGATATCATTAGTGTCCTTAGTATGAATGGACAGCAGATAAAAACTTTTGGACGCAGATAAAAGAGAAAAAAGAGCTGGCAAGAAGGAACTGGTCACTGGTGCAGTGAAACTGGTTTGCATTGGCTAGTGAGTGCTGATTGTGCCCATCTCTTCCCCATTCTGTTCAGAGATGTTAAGTTGGGAGGTTTGAAATTGGTCATGATGGGAGTAGTTACAACAGAAATCAGCAAATGCTATAAATAAGGGCGTGCCTCCCCAGAGAGATTATGGTTATATATTTACCAGCATAACCCTAGAAACTAAGGTGAATGGCTGAAGCATTGTGGATTTACAAGGATTTAGATTCTGGCAGACGGTGTGTGTGTTTAGGGAGTGAGAGGTAGCAAAAAGCTTGTGGGAGGAGAGGAAGTTCCGGGAGGAAGAACTGAAGCCGGGGCCCAGGGAAAAACCCAGGTTGTTATGATCCAATCCATGTGTGGAATCTTTGAGGAACAATGGTGTGTCCCAGAGTGGCCTAATGGAAAGCACCAACCTGTAAGCTGTAATGGCCTGGCATGTACCCATCCCGGAAGTAAACCACAGCAACCTCCTGGCCGTCCCTAGAAGACAGGATGGAGAAAGCTGCTGTCTTAAACGAAAACTGATGTATTCAGTAGTTCAGTCTGCTTCAGGCTGCATCAAAACGCCTTTGACTTCTTTGAAAGTCAGCCCATGGGGGTGGCCTGAACAGGGATTCACTGGAAGCATGACATAAACACCCACACCATCAGTGCTTCCACTAAAAACTGGAAGGGGAAATGCTCTCCAATAGTTCCAGATCTAGAGTCATTCTAGGAAGGCTGCAGGGGGGAAAAAAAGGTGACCAGAATCAAATTAGGTAAACTTTGAAAAAGTGGGCTCAAAATTACTGAGCAGCAGAATCACATTGCTAGCAAAACACACTTGTATTTACACACTGCTTAAAGTAGCTGAAACCAGGCTGATGTTTTTTTAAATGGTAGTGGGGTGAGGGTGGGCAAATGTAAAATCTGAATCTAGTTAAGCCACAGACTGTATTTTGGAACTTCTTCCCCTTTTCTTTATTTGATATTGTTTGATATATCTGGAAAGTAAATTAATGATTTTGTTTTGTTAAGATAAAAGCACATTTTGAAAACAGTTAAATGTGAATTCCCTGGCAGCCCTGTGGCTAGGACTTGGTGTTCTCACTGACAAGGGCCTGGGATTCGATCTCTGGTCAGGGAACTAAAATCATTCCAGCTGCAGGGCATGGTCAAAAAAAAGAAAAGAAAATAGTGGTATTGTGAAATGCCAAGAGGTTCTTAATTTTAAGAATCACAGATTTCCAGGTCTAAATATGTGATATTAATACTAAAGTCACCTGGTGGACTTCTCTAGTGGTCTAGCGGTTAACAATCTGCCTGCCGATGCAGGGAACAGGGTTTCAATCCCTGGTCCAGGAAGATCTTACACACACACCACAGAGCCCATGCTCCAGCGTAAGAGAGCCCACTGCAGTGAGAAGCCTGAGCACGCAATGAGTCGCAGCCCCCACTTGCTGCAGTTAGAGAAAGCCCATGAGCAGCAACAAAAGACCCAGCTCAGCTAACAATAAAATAAATGTCAATCTTTAAAAAATTAAAAATATAAAGTCAAGTCACCTGGTGGTGGCCCATAACTGAAAGCACGGAGCCTGGCTTGGAGCACAAATCCAGCCCCCTTGAAGTCTTGCCTGTGAACTCAGAGAAGCAACTCCCAGAACCAGTCAAAGAATGAGCTGGCTACTCCTCTTCCTCCATGACCGCCCAACCCAATTGCCCAAGTCCGACGTGACTCGTCAAGAAGGGCAAGAAAACTTTGAGGAGCCCAGAGGCATGTGAAAAACAAGGTTATCCAGAATGTCAATAGTTCTGATACAACCCTCCAGAAGCAGAATTAGGCTTCTCCAAAACTGCCTGGGATGGTGGGATATTTTCAGTGTTCACCCTAAAATTCAGAGAGAAGGAAGCAAGCCATCACATCTCCCAGAAGAAAGGGTCATTTAGGAGAAGAGGGCGGCAGGGTGAGTTTCCCAAATCAGCCCTCTACTGGATCCTTGGGAATGCTCCTTGGACACTTACATAAATAGTCTTCGGTCTTGGTCCAGAGACCCTTTTTCAGAGACATCTTCGAACCTTCGTCGGATTACGTGGATATTCCTGAGAAAGAAGGGCAAGGGTTAGAGAGACTGCCTTCTCTGCTCTGACTGGCTCTCCGCAACCCAGGGGCCACACATGCAGGTCTCCCCTCCTTTACTTACCTGGCCAGTAGCTCATTCTCTATGGCACGCTGGTCAAATATGTTCCTTTCCTTCTCTTGAGCAATCAGTAGCACCTGAGCACTGGGGAAAGAACACTTGTGGCCCCAGGTGACCCCATCCCACCCCCTTCAGCACTGAGGATGAGAACACAGCTTCCCTGAAAGAGAAGACATTCTCTCATCTCAGGACTGCCTCAGGCACAGATACCTGAGGCTACACAACACATTATTTCCTCAAAGTTTTAGAAAACATGAAAAAATGGAGATCTCTTTGCTCCTTCGCCAGCAGGCAGATGTAGTAATGTCAATTTTTTGTGTAAATTAAAATTTAGATTTAAAACCATCTCAAAAACCCAAGAGGACTTTTTCTTAGAATTTAACATAATGATTCTAAAATCTTCTGGAAGAGTAAAGAGGTAAGAGTTGTTGTTTAGTAGCTAAGTCACGTCTGACTCTTTCGTGACCCCATGGGCTATAGTCCACCAGGCTCCTCTGTCCATGGAACTTCAGAAGAATATTTTGTAAGAGAATAATGGGGTTTGGGGCTTAATGACCCTATTATTAGATTGTGAAACATATAACAAAATAAGACCCTATTACTAGATTGTGAAACATATAATAAAACAATGTGTGGTTATTGAATAAAACACTAGAATAGCTCAGCAGAATCCTATAGAAATTCTAAAGAGCACATTATGAAAAAGGCTTTATTTCCTGGGGCCTCCCAACATTTCTGTGTCGCACTTGGGGCCATGTTTGGTCCCACAGTATTAACAGGATCATTGGGGCTTACCTGGTCTCTTCCTTTCTGCTTACCCACATGTTTCTTAAAAGAACAAGAGCTCAAGGACTCAGGGAAATGCTACTGCCAAAGAATTGTCTGTTTGATTACCAATCAAGCTATTTTCAGTTGTCAAAGACAGGTCCAGTTCCCAGCCAGACTCTCTTAGGGCCAATGCTTAGCAGTACCAAACTCCATTTTTGCTGTAGCTATACTGTTCTGTGCCCAAGGCTTCTTGCTAAGACTCTTGAAGAGTGGGCAGACTTGGCTTAGGATTCTAAATGTGGATTTCTGACCTACTGTACTTGGCCTCTTGTTTGTCTGTCTCTGCTTTCTCTCTTCCTCAGCTAAACCTCTTGGGCTACACTTTGCCTAACTCTTCTCCACTTAGCTAAAACACAGCTCCTGCTATGACCCCTCTCCTAGTCGGCCTGAAATCTCTTGACTTCAGGCCTGATATTAAGCTGAGTCTTGGCTTTGAGTTGGGTGTCTGAGAGACAAGCTAAGTGTTTTCAGAAGCCATCTTGCCTGGAGAGTCCTGAGGGCCAATGACTTTGTAGCCTGATCTGCTCTGCTCATGGGTGGGGATGTGGCACTTGGCCCAGGCTGGCCCACCTCCAAGAAGAGGCGGAGGAGGGAAGCTGTAGGTTAAAGTGGAACTGCATGCTCTGGTTAATGAAGTCAGCCTGCCCCCTGCCAAATAATTGGACTCAGACGCAGAAAACATTCTACCTCTTCCTGCCTTTAGTTCTGATAGTCTGCTGGGAACAGGACTGGGAGAGTGTTCAGCTAAGGAAGGTGAAGTGGCAGAAGCTTGCTGACTGGGAGTGGGCACCCTGACTCCCAGTCCTGCCAAGGACATATGGTACACCCTTGGATAAGTCAGTTTCTTCCCTTGGGCCCTGATTTCCCCATTTGTAGGTAAGAGAGATAAACAGGTCATAGTTGCCAACCTTTATATTAAGAATCATCTCTTCTTATCCCTACTCATTCTAACCACAGACACTGTATTTTGAAAGTGTTCAAATAAATGTCTAAATTGAAATCACAATTCATTTTCCAGGCTTAATTTTTTTTAATTCTTTTTAAAAAGTATGAGATAATTGACAAAAATTCATCTGCTCTACAAATGCTTGCACCTCAGTTTTTCAGTCTATCCTATGGGACCATTCCTCTTAAAAGAAGAACAGTGTAACAGAGAGATCACAGGCTTTCAGTTCAGTTCAGTTCAGTCGCTCAGTCGTGTCTGACTCTTTGTGACCCCATGAATCGCAGCACGCCAGGCCTCCCTATCCATCACCATCTCCCGGAGTTCACTCAGACTCACGTCCATCGAGTCCGTGATGCCATCCAGCCATCTCATCCTCGGTCGTCCCCTTCTCCTCCTGCCCCCAATCCCTCCCAGCATCAGAGTCTTTTGCAATGAGTCAACTCTTCGCATGAGGTGGCCAAAGGACTGGAGTTTCACCTTTAGCATCATTCCTTCCAAAGAAATCCCAGGGCTGATCTCCTTCAGAATGGACTGGTTGGATCTCCTTGCAGTCCAAGGGACTCTCAAGAGTCTTCTCCAACACCACAGTTCAAAAGCATCGATTCTTCGGCGCTCAGCTTTCTTCACAGTCCAACTTTCACATCCATACATGACCACAGGAAAAACCATAGCCTTGACTAGGCGGACCTTAGTCGGCAAAGTAATGTCTCTGCTTTTGAATATACTATCCAGGTTGGTCATAACTTTTCTTCCAAGGAGTAAGCGTCTTCTAATTTCATGGCTGCAGTCACCATCTGCAGTGATTTTGGAGCCCAAAAAAATAAAGTCTGACACTGTTTCCACTGTTTCC